>JARHVA010011060.1:0-92500 GCA_037957365.1 Torreya grandis
AATTATTCTTTAAATTCCTTATATTCTTGCTTAGCCAATGTCAACATATTTTATCTTGTAAAAAAATGATCTCTAATATTTTATTAAGACTTAATTCATAATTAAAGTCTTAATCATGGATTTAATATAATTTTAAACCCTAAAATAATAATTACTTCCATGATATTATCTAATAATATTGATTAAAGTAATGATTTTCTAATGCCACTTTATAAACCAAGGTGTATATCTACTAATGCCAAGACCAAGGACCCAAATCCTTATACATTTTTTTTCATCTAAGCATCATGGTGATTTAAACAAGCATAAGAACATTAAACATTTAACATGTGTTAAATATCAATCATCGAGCATAATTGGATCAATTCCAATCATGGTTTCTTAAATAAAAGATAATAAAAAATTATGCACATCATAGGAAACCATAATACCAAAAAAAATTAAGTGAATGGTGGAATAAGTAATAAATCTTTCTTACACTTCCTCTTTTATTGTGATGGTTTGATAAAATCTTACATTATTAGGCCTATCTCACCCTTTGATTGTACCTAAAATTATGTAAATGGCATAAGCATCACCTGTAATAAATGATAGTACTCAAAATTAAATATCAACATAAGAAATTATCTAACAAAATTTTTAAATAGAATCAAAAATCATTTTAACATGTTGTCACAAGATACTAAAAGTACTTGATTAGGTATCAAAAGGTGGGATATGAAAATATTTCAAAAACATAAAATTTAATGGAAATATGTCAAAAACAAGGCTAAATAGACACACAATTAATAATCACAAACTATCATATCATGCAATAGATTAACAACATAAATGGAGCATCAAACAAGTAAATTAGTCTACACCATTTACATGTATCAATGTCACATCATAGTATAATAGCATATCTATGTAGCATTATCTAAGATATGAGTAAATATCAAGACATTTGTAAGAAACATAGGTGTTTCAACCTAGTAAAAATGTCATAGAAATATATAACTTGTAATAGTGAAACCTTGGGAATAAGATGAACCTAGTATTGGCATGGCCATTAGATAGAGGAAAGTCCAACATAAGTATGTCCATGTTTAAAATGTATGTCATATTTTACACTCATGTACCATGAAATTAATATGTGTATGAAAATTGTATGACATATAACAAACATGTGACAATAACATATGAAAATAGTGTAATCTAATAATCATATCATACTAAGGTCCTAATTTTATTTTATTTTGAATATTTTTAACATTTTTTTATTTTTTGGATAATTTGATATCTTAAACTTTTGAAATATTATAAATTAGTAAAAATGGATAACCAATTATTCCATCAATATTTAGGAACATTTATAGTATCTATATGTAATAGTTTAAGGATCCTCTATTATTACTAGATGTTGGTGTTTCAAAATATAATAATAATTAATGTGACAAGTATGGTAAGTGTCATGATGATTGCTCATATAATCATGTATGATAAGTAACTCTATAAAACCTAGGAATATATGGGGTCCATTGTCTAGTATCATAATGTCTCACATCTTTTGTCCTAGGTGGAACAAATTTAATTCTCCATGGTGATAAATTAGTATGTGCTATAGGATATGATGGAATATATGAGCCCTAAATAACTCTTTGATGTGATAGGCATTGAATAACTAGGCTTTTAGTAAACCCAATTGATTTCTTTTAAACCAGTTTGTATATAAATATCTTGTAAATGTGTAACCCCTTGATCTATATACTATTCTTGTATGGGTTTATCAAGGTTGGGGGAAGAAAGAAAAGATACCATTGGTTATTAAGGGTACTCATACCATACACCAAAAATTATGAATAACTTGTTGTAGTGTAAATATTTGAGACATTGATTTACTATAGATGGTATTACACAAATGTTTTGCATCTAAATATGTCTTTAAAACATGTCAAATATGTTTTTTAATATATATAACTAATAATGGAGTAGTTGGAATGTTGGATCCCAAAAATTTATCACTATATGTCATGGGATATTTTTTTTAATCCATAAAGTCCCTTAATTTATTTTGTTGTATCTTTTAAATCCATTATGTGTACCCAAGGGAATGAATAAGTATCATCATACACACACTATCAATTGACCCATTTTTGATCATGACACTACATATGGGTTGATCACTACTATAATCTCATGTGAATAGTACATGAAAATATAAATCATCATAGACAATCTCACTATCATAAAATGTGATCATAGGATGTTATGGTGAAGTTTTAATAAGTTTAAATAATTTCATTTATTACGTGATCATATGTGTACATGGAAGATGCATGTTGTAAGCATATTGTATTTCAAAAGTATCATTATTTTATGTCATCTCATGATTTGGAAATAGATCACTAAATATTTATAGCTTGTGATTTCCATTATTTTATGGAAAATATTCTTATTTATTGGTGACCAATTTTATAACATAATAACATGTATCTTATTCCATAATTTTTAGCATTTTTTGTATAATGTTCTATAATATAATGATAGTTACAATATGCATTATTTTCATAGTTCCTTTAACTTCATATACTAAAATTTTAGTATCTACAAAACCTGTCAGTAAATAATGAGATTGTATATTAGGGTATAAGGGTTTATGAAGTAAGGAATGTGAATCCATGGAATGACTAGCTCTCAATGTAATTTTCTCTAGATGTAAAAACTTAACATGAAATGATGTAACACTTTTCTCAAGGGAACATGCAATAAGTGAGATTGGTGATGTAATATACATAGTAATATAAGGAGTGGTAATGTTTGAATCTATAGGAATAGGTATGGACATATTTTATAAGCCTTGTGTTTTGCCACACATCAGGTATATATCACATATGCCATTGCCAGTGTAGACATATGGATAACACCAATATTAAATATCTAGACATTATAAGTGGGGATATTAAATAAAAAAGATTAATTGATATTTCATAGGGGTTTATATTTTTCCCAAGTTATATTATCTTGGGACAACATTATATTGGCCTAATGTGGATTCATGTTAATATATTTAGTGACTTTTTGGTGATTCATGGAATCTAGGTGATATGTATTAGCTATTTTTTGAGCATTATTAGCCTTGAAATTCATGATATTTTCATCAATAGGATATATAATATATACTATATAATGCATATTATGAATAACAAAGGAGTTCATGCATGCCCTTTTCCATCTAGTGGTAAAAATGTTAACTCATATTGTATGTCATAATAATATGCATTGAAGAAGGCTTTTTATTGTTCATTGTTAATTTTTTAGACATATAAATTTGGTAATATATATTTGACAATTATATTTTTAACCACATGAATTTCACCTAATTACATTATTATTATTCTACATTCCTCTAAGACATTTGTCTATATGCGAGATAGACCCTTTGTTTATAATTACTAGTATATAAATATCCCATTATCAAATGATCAAGCTATCTAGAATTACCTTCAGACTATCCCATATAAAGGACATATGTCTTTAGTCTTCCCAGACAATTTGACTCCAAGTAGACAAAAATGTATTATGCCACTATCCATTGGGTTGGCCACATTCCATGCTAAATAATGACTAGTTTCAAAATTTTAAATCAATATTTTGGTTCTTCCTTTACTTTTCATATGGTTAGCTGAATAAAATTTTCAAAATATTATCCTATAAATACATGATAAGATACATTAATTATCCCCACTTGGTATCCACTTGGTATCCACTTGGTACAATCATTTTACACTTTTACACATTGAGAAAAGCTATTATATTCTACCTAAATTATAAATCATTCTTAAGGATCATCCATAAACTAAGTCAATATATATCATTTTCAAGTATCAAATCCATCTTATAAATGCATGCATATAGTAAAAGGATCAAAAGTTCACATCTAATCTATGTGAGAGAACTATGTGGGATTTATTCACCTCCCTAGATTATTCTATATGTAGTTGGTGGTCAATCATCAAGGGGGTGATTGAGTTCAGATCATATCATTAAACTCACCTCTTTTTATTTTAGGTATTCAATTTATCAAATTAATATAAGGATTTTAAATAAAAAAGAATGAAAATAGGGATTACTATGTATCTAGACCATATGTATGATATATCATATTTCTCATCATCCATAGGCACAATAGGTATAAGGATCATTTCTTATGCACATTCAACCCATAAAATTCCATGGTAAAAATAATTAGGCACACTAAATCATTATACAACTATTATGCTCATTTCTAGATTCATTTTCTACTTCTTCCTTTGATATGTCACTTCTATAACCTTATTTTATCTATCTTTTCCTATATGTCACCTATTGTAATAAATTGATATGAGTCTAAGGTCAATAAAATGAACCACACTACATTGTAATCCATCTACAATGGACCTATTCAAGCCTTATTTTTTTTTTGCTGTGTCTAATATTAATCCTACATAATCACCTCTTATAATTTTCTTAATAAAAATAGATCATTATTCAATCTAAGTATATTTATTCTTAGTACTTTCCCAAAATATAAAATTTATATATGTATATTTTTTTCAAAATTATAATAGTTAAATATTTTATATCCTTCACAATTTGATATTTACATTTTTACACCTATATAATCATAATAAACTTACTAATACACTTAGTTTTTGAATAAAAAAATAGGATAACAATACTAGTGAACCTGAACCTTATTTTCAAAAATTTGCTTCTTAATCTCATTTGTCACATTAATTTTTTTCTAGAAATTATGCTCTAAAAAAAATTAAAACTCATATGAGCTACCATTATAGGCAAATCAGTTGTCATTTTTACCTATGTCATGGTGTGAGGGATTATACCATAATAATTAATTCATTAGACAACATTATACATGTATTTTAGATTCCACATACATCATGGTATCTCAAAAATTCTTTGGGTTTTACTTTTTGCCCATATGAATCTTTCAACCATTTATTCATAAAGTGTACTGGTAAGAAGGTATCCCTAATAGGTTGCTCTCAATGTACGTAATAGATGGGATAGTGTTGATAAAATAATGGAACCACCCTAGGGCTATTCGGTATCCCTATTTTGGGCGGATCTCCAGATTAGGGGCTAGATCCCCTTGATGCATCATTTAAGCTCATATTCTTACTACTAACAACTTGGGGAATGAAAATGGTTAGAATAAGTGAAAGTAAACCTATTATGCTGGAGGTTCACCAAAATATTTTCTCTACTCATACCTTTGACATACACTTGAAACTAAAGACAAGTAGTATATACACTTCATTCAACATCAATTTCTCTTCTCACCTCACTGTTTCAACATGGGATCTTGGAGATAAGATAGGATAGGAGGAACTAAAAAATATGCATTATAATAAACTATGGTTATTATCCTAATCACTTACACCTAAAACCTCATTTGACACTTCTTATTGACCTACAAGAAAGAAAACATAACCCACTAAATACTAATAGGAGTGATAATGTGAAGGCAAATAAACATCACACTTACACAAGACCGAACACTATAATGTAAACTTAGTGAATTATTTGAATGAGGTATAAGTACTTGTATTTATTAATTCAAGGTACAAATGTAGTAAGGATTCACCATACCTAGATAGAGAGATCCAAACAATGGCCAAAAAGCCCAATTTATAGAACTTAGAAGGGGAGAGAGAGAGAGAGAGAGAGAGAGAGAGAGAGAGAGAGAGAGAGAGAGAGAGAGAGAGAGAGAGAGAGAGAGAGAGAGAGAGAGAGAGAGAGAGAGAGAGAGAGAGAGAGAAAGAGAGAGAGAGAGAGGCACAAGTACATGTGTCACCAAGTCAATATTAGTGAAATTTAAATTAAAAATAGGTATGGTGAAATATGTTCCATCTCATAAGTGTATACTTGTCCAAAATAAGTCACAAGGATAGTGAAAAGTGGCACAAAACTACCGTTTTGGCATAAGAAACTACATACTTGAGTTACCTTACAAAATTTCACTTATCCCTACATATGGCTAGGTATAATTATTTATATAATAAATATGGGTTACAAAAAAGTCTCCACATGCATTGGATTGATTCTTAACCATCCCTATTCTTGTGGACATGTAAAATCATCACTGGTAGTTTTAAACAAGCTCCTCTCCATGCACCTTCTCCACTTGGCATTGAAAACTCCCCAATTTTCCAAATTTATCCATGCACAAGAGGTAGTGAAACTTTTAAAAGGCTCTCATATCATCAATTTCAATAAAAAAAACCTTTAAGAGGCCTCCCTAATTGCTTTTTACTACTTTCTCAAGTGTTCACTAGTTTGGCTCACTAGACTAACTAAAAGTGAGGGAATGGTTTGGGAAACAAGAGGATCATTCATGAGATGAGATTATTTTTTTTAGTTATAAAAAGTGTAAATTTTCTTCCCAAATTTTGTTTCATATCATAACTCCTTTTGTAGCTTTCACACCACTCAAAATGGACAAAACAAGCCCTGTTTCTACCTATTCAATAGACTTCCATACAAGAAAGTGACATTTATGGTATCATATGAGAGTTATATACAATATCCAAGAATTTTCATCACCATCCCCTTTCATCTGGATTCTTGAAATCCTCTATCTCTCCAATCAGGTCTCTATAAGGGTTTTGTAATGGTTTTGAGTGACCTAGACTCTTAGCCTTTGTTCATAAAGGTCTGAAATTTAAACCGTATAAAAATTAAATTTTTGGCCTCTTAAAAACATCCTCTAACTTATATAAATTTATTAAGGTCCCATGCAAGCATTCGTGAAAGATATGAGTGATGGAAGTTGATCTTCAAATCATTTATATGCTTCTCATGAGGGTCTAAGCACTTTTAAGGTCAAAAATGGCTTCCTATGGAGTTATGTTTCCAAAATAATGTTTTAAAATATTTTTACCTACCCCATAAACACTCTCTAACACTAAGAATGGGTCACCAAAGGTCAAAAAGGGGAAAGACCCCTATTTTGGGATAAGAGCTATACCTTGCTAATGGGCCTAATTATACTTTGTTAACTAAAAGATGATAATTTTAAACATTAATTCATTAAAATATAATTAAAAAATAATTATTACCCCTATAGGCATCACACAAAACATTATACTACTTGGAGAAGGCTAGAACTGGAAGTGACATCTCATTTAGGGTTGGGTTTGCATGATTTCCCGCTAGGCTTGCCTACAAAAATCCTTGAATAGACCACCCTATTGTAATAAAAAACTTATAATTGTGTTATTCATTTCCATCGATATGTTATCAAATTGTACAAACCTCCTTTACTAGTAAAATTTAACACAAGCCCTCCATTCTTCACTTTTCCCAAAAATTACCATTTTCTTGCATGAGAGGATTGACCTACCTCTGAGACAAAATAGATGGTTTTAGGAATGTTTGGATGATAAATATGAATTATTTTTATCTAAAAAATTTTATTACTATTAATTTTATGTAATGGTTTCATCAAATTCCAAGTCTATGTTTTCCAACCAACTCAACTTTGCCAAAATGGGGATCAAAAACCCTATTTTTTCATATTTTTTGCTCAAACCTCCATGTAGCTATTATCCCCATGATATTTCCATGATAAAATTCTAATAATTTTTTTTTTATAATCCTCATATTAATCTTTGTAAGTCTTTTTAAATCTTGCTCGATTAGTGAAAACCTCCACTTGCCCCTTGAAACAAGGTCCTCTTAGCCTAACTGTACAGATTGTGTTGACTTTGATTATAATAAAGTGGTCTTAGATTTATATTTACATGTGATTGTAATATAATCACCTTAAATTTATTTAATTTTACCACCCTACTAGGTTTTATACCTTCCCTTCCTCTTGGTGTAGTCAAACCTACACTTTGCTCAAGCTTGGAAGATGACCCTGCCTGACTGTGGTATTAAACAGGGTTACTATTGGTTAATATGTTTTTTTATGGGTAATATAAGGTTATAATATCCATTTATATCATCTTTAAAAAAATTCAAAATAAAAACAAGATCTTATATTTATCCATAGTGATTCTAGCACCTACAACACCAACCCTGCTCACTCCTGTTCATTCTTGGCCTAACCTGACTGTAGGTGCATTCCTTTCCCTACCTATAGGTTACCAAGGGAAATTTGGGTCATGGTGTTAAAGTTAAATTTTTCCATTTCATGGTATTTAATGATAAACTTTACTTTCCTAAACTCCCATTCTTTTTGCACATTCTTGCACAAAGACTGTGGTCACATTCCCTATAGGACTGAGACATAAACCTACATGCTTGTAGGTATCTAAGGTATGTTTTCAACCTTGGAAATTATTAAAATCATTTTATCACTCTTATATTATCATATCATCCACTTAAATATTCTAATTGAGATTCAAGGACTTCATTTACCCCTTGACTGAGACTAACCTCTAATACTAGGCTATACGTGCATATTCCCAATCCTGTAGGTGCAATGAGCTTGATTTGGATCATGTTCACCTTGTATAGGGTATTTTTTAGATTTTATATAGTCTTCCAGCATTTATAATATGACCTATTTCCTTCTTAGGAACTTTTGACACCATTTCCTTTGGGCCAATCCTTGAAACACTAGCCTCACTACCTCTCTCCCTTATATATAGATAAAGGGTGGCCTAAAAAGGTCATTCCATGAAACATAACTCTTCCTCATGGATTAAGTGCTAAAAAGTAATTTTTGAGTTAGTTGTAATTATTCCCCCTTGCAATAATAGGTCTAAGAGTTTCCAAAATACTTGTAGTGTGTACACCCCTTGAGAATCTTGTAGACATTGCCACCTCTTTTTAGTGCCTTTTAGACATTTTGGTAGGCTTAAAAACATATACAAATCTTGTCCTTTCAAGATCAAAATTGGAATGATGGTTACTCATTTATGGGACTACAAGGTTAGTATAATAATATTTCTCAAAACCAAATACAACTTCACCTTATGGAAATCATAAAGACCCTTAGGAGTTATGTTTAGCCATTTTATGGACTATAGGTCCAAATATAGTCAAGTCATTATTTTTAAGGAAAATTTACATTTGGAATAGCATCTTAACCTCATGGATTGAACACTATGAACTTTGAGGAATGTTAGGACCTGAATATGAACTCCACTATGTACTTCACCCTTTACACTTGATTAATACAAAGGCCTAAACTTTGGACCAAGGCTAGATTAGGGACAAGTGTACATCTAGATCAAAATGAGACTACTAGAGAACATTTAAAAACCTCTAAAAAGTTCAAAAATGTAGGGTTGAATAAAATTTTACCAAAGGTCAAATTTGGTCAATAGTTCTATTAAAGAAATTTTATTTCCCTAATGTGAAATTGTAGGGGTAATTAGAAGCAATACGTTATTATTGCATATTTACCAACTTTAGGTATTTTTTACTTATTATGTGGTTTGGATAAGATGTGTGAAAATTCCTATATACATTTAAACACTTTATTTTATATGTAAATAAAATTAATTAGTCTTCATCTTATTTTTGTGTTAATATCTGGTATCAAAGTAGAGAGGTTCCTCTCTTGTAAGTTATATAAGAAGTTGTAGAGGAATTTTAAATATTTAGTGAGGGTCTAAACATTTTAGTGGGTCAAATATTTCACTTACCTCCCCATAACCCAATCCTTATCTTCGAACTCTCTGTATGAAATCAGAAGAAATGGAGAAGCAATATAGATTGAGCAAGAAATAACACAAGAGAAGCATTAAAGAAGAATTATCCAACTCTACCAAGAATTTCCACCCCAAATCAAGTTAGGTATTTTTTTAATTTTAAGAATTATAAGTATCCATGTTATTATAGTAATGAGTTATGGCATTTCACAAAGGTGTTTATAAATTTTAAAAAATAGAAAAAAGTTTTAAATAATGTCAAAAAAGTTAGCATAACATTTTCTTTTCTTAATTAATGTGATGATTCAAATTATTTTTAAAATAGGAATCATAAGACAAGAAAACCCAAAAAACATTTGAATAAATATTACAAAATGTAAAAGTTGTTTGAGATTAAATCAGGGATTTTAGTAAGTGAAAAAATGGCATCCAAACTCATATGTGGCATCCCAGGAGCTCAAATATTGTGTTAAAATCCTCATCTATGGCATTAAAATCCTAATATATGCTATTCATATCTTTAAATAATCCATTAAAAGGTGTCATCCATTCCATTAATATTCAACTCAAAAAAATATGTATTATATAGAGGTAACCATATTTAGGGTGAATTATTAATACTATTTTTAAAAACAACCACATTTTAAATTTTATATAAAATATTATCCTTTTAATAATCATGTAGGAATCTAGCCCACTTGGAAAATAGATAAGTTTTATAAAATGGAAGTTTGTGGGTCAAAACCCACTCAAACCATTACTTAGTGGTATTTTGTCCCACCTCCAAATTTGAGCAATTTAGCTAAAGTTAGTTACAAATAATTAAAATTAGCATAAAAAGTCATAAAATATTTTTTTTCAAAACAGAGGTAAAATTTATCAAAACATATAAAAGGGAAAAAATTATGCAAAAGAGGCCAAAGAGCCAAAAAACTAAAAAAC
Source organism: Torreya grandis (assembly GCA_037957365.1). Lineage (NCBI taxonomy): Eukaryota > Viridiplantae > Streptophyta > Pinopsida > Cupressales > Taxaceae > Torreya > Torreya grandis. The sequence goes on from JARHVA010011060.1 coordinate 10,593, forward strand.
TAAAAACATGTTGATTTTGTTTTTGTATTGTAATTTATACAATCACACAAAATAATGAGTTCTAAACTCAAATGTAGTGTTTGATATAATATATGCCTCTGATTCACATTCATGAGTAAATTCATCACACTTGAGTTAATACATACATATCTTGATATAGTTACAATAATAATATAAGGGCATTATCCCTATAAATTATGGGGAATAAAAAAGGTCAAAAGCACTCATAGCCATCCCTCCATTACCCATTTGTTACAATCGAAAGGCATATATCTTAAAGTTGTAAATTTAAATTATATAGGTAAGTTACATCCAAATATGTGTATTTTCCTTGAAGTAGGTGATAATCATTGGATTAACCTCTTTTATAACTATCTAGGTACCACTTACTACTCTCTTTCACATATGTTAATGCCTATTTCACATACTTTCATGCATATAGAAATGGTGATCTTCTTCCACATACCAATGGGTATATAAGAAGGGCATGTATATAGAAAGGTTTAGTATATCGGTATGATGGTATATATAAAGGGAGACCTTGATAATTGGAGTGATAAGGAACATTTTCATCACCCACATTCTTGACCATGGTTATATAAGCTCCAATTTTTTGTCTATCATATTCTTAGCTACTCAAAGGTGACAATTACTCTACTTGGAAGACAAATATCAAACCACAACTATAATTTGAATAAATTTCTCCTATTTTAAATGTCACATTCACCTAACATGCCATAGACATTGATCAACAATTTAAATATGACAAATCTAATCAAAAGGTGAAATTTGTCATCATGTTTGGGGTCTTGGATAAGGTGAAACCACATATCTATGAATCCAAAACATCCAAGGAAGATTGGGACAAGATACAAATTATAGATGAGGCCAAAAATGAGATCACTATTATTCATGTACAAATTCAAATTCACTCTCTTAAATTGAGATAAATTGAAAAATTAGAGGTCTTTCTTACACATGTTACAACACTAAGGGCATCATTGCAATCCTTGGGTGAAATAGTTTCATATGACCCTCTTGTACCCATTATCTTGAGAGTTATTTCACCGTCATATAGAATCTTTATCAATAATTTAAATGTCACAAAATAAAAACCAAGTTTTAAAAAATGGGTAAATATTTTTCAACAAAAATAGTCTTTCAATACTCAATAATAATAACATGTTCTTACTTCTCATCAATAAAAAGGTAAGAAACCCTTCAAGTCTTATAAGCAATCACCAAATCAAAGTCAATGGTAGAATACATAAGGGGATATATCATAAAATTAGTGTCTTGTTTGTTTTCATAAGGTAGATGAATTAAAATATTATTGGTATAATACAATCTAAAATGGATCTTCTAGTATCTAAAATACCACTACCTAACAATCATCCCCATCAAGTTAAACTAAACCACAGGGACAAAAAAAGTGAACTTTATAGAAAAAAAAAACAACATGGTAACATTGATGAATAAGAAGATAATAATGAATATGGAGACTTCTTATAGTCTATTGATTTCCATGAAGAATCAATTTCACAAAATGATATATGGTATGTTGATTCGGGTGCAATCCAACACATGACATGATGAAAAGACTATTTTTCACTTTGAAGGACACACCCAACAAAAATCATGTTTATTGGGTTGATGATACATAATACAATATATAAATAATTAAAAACATTAATTTTCCTCTTGGCACACAAACCTAAAAAATCATAGATGTATTATATGTACCTAGTATAACCAAGAATCTCTTATCAGTCACTCAACTCTTGGACCATAATATGAAGATTGAATTTGAATATAAAGGCAAAAATAAAATGTGTTTAATAAGAGATAAATATAAAAACTCTAAAATTTTTACACAATCATCCAATGTGAGTATAATTTTTCATCTTGATTTTGTTCAAAAAAATAATCAAGCACTTATTAGAAAGGACACAAATTAAGCACAATTATGGCAAACAAGAATATTGACACACTTTGATGTTTTAACATGGAAAGAGGGTTTCCACCTATAAAAAATGGAATTGACAAATGTAAAAATTTAGTAGGAAAACAACATAGAGTTACATTATAGACAAGTACATATCATGACAAAGCATAACTTAACCTAATGCATACTAATCTTTATAACCAATGACACCTAGTAATGTTGGGTTTAAATATGTCATGATACTTTTTTGATTATTTCTCTATAAAAATGTGGGTTTACTATCCAAAAACAAAGATTTATACCTTTGAAATTTAAAAAAAATTCAAAGTTTCCATCAAAATAGAAACTGGTCAAAAATTAAAACCCTCTGGTTAGATCATGGGGTGAATTTCCTTAGTAATGAGTTTAGTTATTTTTGAGAAAAAATGGCATTCATCATGAAATGGCACATCCAAATACACCAAAGAAAAATGATGTTATTTAATGGATAAATCATACTATTGTGTTAATGGTGTGATGTATGCTACATGACCTAGGCTTGATAAGGCATTTTCAGAAGAGGCAATCAAAATCAAAGTATATCTAGTCAATAGGGTTTCTATTATAACTCTTGATTGGGTAACACCATAGAAACATGTTCAAGATGAAATCTATCTATAACACATCTTTGATTTCTTTTATTCTAATAAATTATGCACATTCCCAAAAAAGGGTTGATTAAACTTGACATGAAGTCATAAAAGTTTCTTTATTTAGGGTACAATAAATAATCACTTGACTATATACTAATGGATCTAAAGACTAGGAAAATATACATTAGTAGGGATGTTGAGTTTTTTGAATATAAAGAAGTAGAAGCTCCTTCTACAAGCTCACCTAGTAAACCATTTCATCCCATAGAAAATGCAGAAGATGGTAATCCACCCCCAAAAAAAAAGAAAATGATGATGATGGTAATAATGGTGTAGCTCCACCACTCATAGGGACCACTCAAAATATGCCTAAATGGTATACAAGTATAGTAATAGATGCTAAACTAGATGGTGTTCCAAACACATCCACCATTGGACCAAGGACTCACAATATGACTCAAGAAGAGGTCAAGTTGGACTTGATGATTATATTTTTTGAATTTGTTGAGCCCTCTGTAGTTCAAAAATTATTAGAGTCAAAAAATAATAAATATGCCATCGATATAGGATATAACTCACTGATGAAGATTAAAATATAGAATATTGTATACATTCAATAAAGGAATAATCCAATCATATGAAATTGGATTTTAAAGTCAAAATACAAAGAAAATGGTATTCTTTACAAGCATAAGGCAAGATTGGTTGTAAAGGGGTATGCTAAAAAATAAGGTATTGACTTCTAGGAGAGTTTTTCTCCCACAACCAAGATTAAGACTATTAAGATGATTTTTGATATAGCTACACAATTTGGTTGAAAATTCCACCAAATGGATGTAAAATTTTTCCTTTCTTAATGGATATTTATAGGAACAAGTCTACATGACTCAACCAAAAGGTTTGTCATAGTAGGAAAATAAGAGAAAGTTTGTAGACTTGTCAAATCATTATATGGTCTTAAATAGGTTCCCCAGGTATGGTATATAAAAATTGATGAGCATATCTTGAAACATGGATTCAATAGGAGTCCATATGATCCTAATATCTACCTCAAACAACAAGGGGAAGAGATAGTAATTGTTGTTGTATATGTTTATGATATTGTCATCACTATAAGTTTATGGAACATGATTAAGTAACAAATAAAGAACTAAATCTATCATTTGACATGATAGATCTCTAGCTTCTACACTATTATCTTGGTTTAGAAGTTTGGTAGATGGAAAATCACATCTTTTTATCTCAGCTTAAATATGTCAAGACAATGCTTGTTAAGTTTCACATGATGGATTGCAAACCAAATAATACACCTATAGAGATAAAACTTAAGTTGTCTCAAATAGATCCATCACCATAGGTAAATGCAACTCTATATTGGTAGTTTATATGGAGTCTCATTTAACTAACTTATGCTAGGTTAGACATTAGTTTTGTTGTTAGTTATCTTTCATAGTTCATGCAATAGCCCAAATTTCACCACTATAAATCATCAAAATGAGTATTGAAATACATCAGAGGAACCATGGATTTTGGCAAAAAATATAAGAATTATGATAATTTCATCTTAATAGGATATTCATATTCAAATCATGAAAGAAACATTGATGATATAAAAAATACTTTAAAATTTGTATTCTTTTTTGGATTTGGACCAATATCATTGGGGAGAAAGAAAGAAACTTGTGTTTTAAGATCCTCCATAGAATCAGAATATCACATAGTAGGAGGAGATTTCTTTGAAGTGATTTAGATTTGATGTAATTGAAGGATTTGAAATAACATAGAACCATCCAAAAATCATCTGTGTAGATAATGGAATAGGGAATGCTATTTTTAGTCATGTATTTTATGAATACACCAAACACATTGAAGTGAAAGTACATTTTATTCATGAACATGTTCAGAACAACAACATTTAGGTAAAATATTACCTAAGAGATAAAAAAAGTGCAGATATTTTCACCAAGTCATATGTGAGAAAAAATTGAGGCATTCATAAAATTTCTCTCGTGCACTTGAAGCTGTGTTGAATTAAGGGGGGAATGTTAGGATTAGACTAGCTTAATTCACCATATGGGTGAGTTACAAGATTATATATTTATTTATTTTATTTTACTAAATTAAATTTTGTCTAATTATTTATGTGATACTAATTAATCCTTTTCTTTATGGGTTGATGTTCTATTAAAGAATTTTTATTTCCAAAATGTGAATATGTAGGGGTAATTAGAGGCAATATGTTATTCTTGCATATTTGCCAATTTTAGGTGATTTTTTCCTTGTTATGTGGTTTGGATAAGATTTTTACAATTAATATATACAGTTCAACACTATCCATTATTTGTAACACTTGTTTTTATATATTAATAAAATGAATCAATGTTCATCCTATTTTATGTCTATACCTAGTATCAGACTAGGGAGGTTCTTTTCCTATAAGTTTTAGAAGAAATTATAGAATAATTTTAGATATTTAGTGAGGGTCTAATAATTTCAATGAGTAGTATGTTCCACTTTCCTCTTTATATACCAATCATTGTCTTCACACAATTAGAAGCAATAGAGATTGAGTAAGAAGTAACACAAGAGAAGCACCAAAGAAGCATTCTCCAACTCAGCCAAGAATTTCCACCTACATAAAGTCAGGTACTTTTTATAATTTTAAGCATTATAATTTCCCATGTTGTTTTAGTAAGGAGTTATATAATCTCATAGGGGTGCTCAAACATTTTTAAAAATAGAAAAAAAATTGAATTAGCATCAAAAAATTCAGCATGACATTTTCTTTTCTTAATTAAATTAAATTATTCAAATTATTCTATAAATAAGAATATTAAGAGAAGATAACCCATAAATCATTTGGAGAAATATTTTAAAATGTGAATTTTTTTTAGATTGAATTAGGCATTTCATATTTTCTGCAAGATAAAAAATGGCATCCAAAATCATATGTGGCATCCCAAGAGCTAAAATATGGTGTTAAAATCTTCCTCTATGGCTTAAAAATATTTTTATATGATATTAATCTCTTGAAAGAAGCTATTCAAAGACATCATCCATTCCATTAATATTTAATTCAAAAAAATATGGAATTATATAGAGGTAACCCTATTTAGGGTGAAAGCCACATTTTTAACTTTATCTAAAATATCATCCTTTTAAGTTAGTGTGTAGGAATCTAGCCCACTTCAAAAAATGATATGTTTTATAAAAGTTAGGATTGGGGTTCAAACCCCACTCAGACCATTACTTAGTGGTATTTTAAATGAATTCCAATTTTGAGAAATTTAGCTAAATTTAGTTATAACCAATTAAAATTATTAGAAAAAGCCATAAAACAATTTATTTTTCAAAAGGGAAGGAAATTTTCTCAACACATAGAAAAGTAAAAAGTTTACACAAAAGAGGTGAAAGAGCGCAAAAAAAAAAAAATTAAATTATCTCAGTTTGATTTTTTTTTTTAAAGTGTAATTTATTTGTTTCCTTTGTATTATATTATAATTTATAAAATTACAGAAAATCACATGTTTTAAACTCAAATGTATTTTTTGATATAAGATATGCCTCTTATTCACATTTATGAGTAAATTCATCACACTTGAGTTAATTCATACATACCCTAATATAGTTGTAACAAAAACATAAGGGAATTATACCTATAAATTGTGGGGGATAAATAAGGACATAGTCATTCATAACCATCCCTCCATTACCTATTTGTTACAATTGAAAGGCATAAATATTAAAGTTGTAAATTCCATGTATATAGGGAAGTTATACCCACATATGTGTAATTTCATCTAAGTAGGTGATAATTATTGGATGAACCTCTTTTAGACTATTTAGGTACCATATACTACTCTCTTTTGTATACATTAATGCCTATTTCATGTACTATCATGTATATAAAAAGGGTGAGCTTATTCCACATACCAATGGGTATATAAAAAGGGCATGTATATAGAAAGGTTTAGTATGTCAATATGATGGTATATATAAATAGATAACTTGATACCTCAAGTGAAAAGAAACATTTCCATCACCCACAATCTTGACCATGATTACACAAGATCCAAATTTTTTTCTTCCAGATTCGCACTTACTCAAGGTGATAATTACTCTACATAGAAGACAAAGATAAAAACTTAACTATAATTTGGATAATTTTCACCTATTTTAAATGTCACATTCACCTAACATGCCATATACATTGATCAACAACATAAATATGATAAATACAATTAAAATGTGAAATTTGTAATCATGTTTGGGATCTCAAATGAGGTACAATCATGTATCCATGAAGCCAAAACATTAGAGGAAGCTTGGGATAAGCTAAAAATTATATATGAGGCCAAAAATGAGATAACTATTCTTCATCTACAAATTCAAATTCACTCTCTTAAATTGAGATCAGGTGAAAAAGTAGAGGCCTTTCTTAGACATGTTGTAACACTAAGGGAATAATTGGAATCCTTGGGTGAAATATTTTTAGATGACTCTCTTGTACCCATTTTATTGAGAGATTTTCCACCCTCATATAGAATATTTTTGACTACATTAAATGTCACAAAACAAAAACCAAGTTTTAAAAAATGGGTAAATATGTTATAATAAAAAGAGTCTTTCAGTACTCAAGAATAAGAACATGTTCTTGCTTCCCATAAATAGAAACGTAATAAATCCTTCAAGTCTTATATCAAATCACCAATTCAAAGTCAATGCTAGAATATACAAGGGGTTAAATCTCAAAATATTGTCTCGATTATGTTTTTAAGGGACACGAATTAAAATATTGAGGTATAATACAATACAAAAGGAATATTCTAGTAACCGAAAGCCCATTAACCAACAATTGTCCCCATAAAGTCAAATTAAACCATAGGGACATAAAAAGTGAAATTTATAGAAGAAACAAAGCAACATGGTAACAATTTTTAATATGAAGATAATGATGAATATGGAGACTTCTTATACTCTCTTTATTTCCATGAATAATCAACTTCATAAAGTGATATATGGTTGTTGATTTGGGTGTAATCCAACACATAGCATGCCGAAAAGATTAGTTTTCCACTTCGAAGGACACACCCAAAAAAAATCATGTTTATTGGGGTAATGATACATCATATAGTGTAAAAATAATTAGAAACATTAATTTTCCTCTTTGCACACAAACTTACAAAAACATATATCTATTATATGTACCTGGGATAACCAAGAATCTCTTGTCAGTCAGTCAACTCTTGGACCATAATTTGAAGATTGAATTTAACTATAATGGTGGAAATAAAATGTGTTTAATAAGAGATAAATATAAAAATTCGAAATGTTTTGACTGAGCATCCAATGTGAGTAGAATGTTTCATCTTGATTTCATTTTGAAAAACAATCAAGCACCTATTATAAAGGATATAGAATTATCACAATTATGGAAAAGAAGGTTTGGTCACAATAATTTTTGATATCTTGACACACTCTGATGTTTTGACATGGTAAGAGGGATTCCACCTCTAAAAAATGCAATAAAAAAATGTCAAAATTAATTAGTAGGAAAAAACATAGAGTTTCATTGCAAATGAGTACATATTAGTCCCAAGCATTATTTGACCTAATGCATACCAATCTTTGTAACCAATGACACCTAGTAATGTTGGGTTTAAATAATTCATGCTCCTTTTTTATGATTTATTTATTAAAATGTGGGTTTACTATCTAGAAACAAAGATTTAGGCCTTTAAAACTTTCTAAATTTCAAAGTTTCCATAAAAATAGAGATTTGTCAAAAATTAAAACCCTCTGATTATATCATGGGGGAATTCACTAGTAATGAGTTCATTTTTGTTTTTGCAAAAAAATGGCATTCATCATAAAATGGCACATCCACATACACCAAAAAAATGATGTGGATTAATGGATAAATTTTACTATTATGGAAATGGTGTGATGTAAGCTACATGATTTGGGATTGACAAAGGCATTTTGGGAAGAGGAAATCAAAAGCAAAGTATATATGGTCAATAGGGTTCCCATTATAAATCTTGATGGGGTAACACCATAGGAAACATGGTTAGGGTGAAAGCCATCTATATCACATCTTTGAGTTTTTTATGCTAAGAAAGTATGCACATTACCAAAAAATATTTGATTAATATTGACGTGAATTCATAAGTGTATATTTACTTAGGGTACAATGAAGAAGCACTTTCTTATAGACTAATGGATCTAAAGACTAGGAAAATCTACACTAGCAGAGATGTTGATTTTTTCTAAAAGAAAGAAGCAGAAGATCCTTATACAATATCACCTAATAAAAAATTTAGTCTCATAGATAATAAATAATATTTTAATACTCCAAAAAAATAAAATTAGTATGATGGTAATAATGGTGCAACTCTACCACTCATAGGGACCACTTAGCATATGCTTGAATGGTATACAAATATAATAATAAATGTTAAACTATATGGTGTTCTAGACACATCCACTATTGGACTAAGGACTCATAATATGACTCAAATAGAGGTAAATTTGTTTTTAATTATTATAGTTGTTAAATCTATTGATCCCTCTACAATTCAAGAAGCCCTAAAATCAAAACCTTAGAAATATGCCATTAATGAATAATATAACTCAATGATGAAGAACAAAACATGGAATCTTGTAGACATTCAACAAGGGAAGAATCCAATTATATGCAAGTGTATTTTAAATTCAAAATTAAAATCAAATGGTAGTATTTATAAACACAAGGCAACATCTGTTGTAAAGGGGTATACTAATGAGGAGACTTTTTCTCCTGCATCTAAGATCAAGACTATTAAGATGATTTTTGCTCTAGCTACATAATTTGTTTGGAAATTTCATCAAATGGATGTAAAAAGTGAATTTATTGATTGATATTTATTTTAATTAGTCTACATGACTCAACCAAAATAATTTTTTCATACCAAGTAAAGAAGAGAAAGTTTGTAGACTTGTTAAATCACCATATGGTCTTAAACCTTGATCTCTTTCAATTTAAATAAATTTAATGCTTTCAATTACAAATTATATTAAATAATAATATAATTTATCATCTTTAATGACAATATAATTTAACATTCTCTTAGTTTCATGTCATTCACCAATAAATAACTCAAGTTGTGCTCATAAAAATACAAGGTGTGTTATACACATCCATGTACAAATTTATTCTCCATAAACTAGTAATTTAATTACTATACTAATGGGAGGAAATTTAGACACCATTTATGAATTTTATTGCACCTCAATATTATACACTTTTAAAATATAGACCTTGGATTTTCCTCTCAGTTCTAGACCTTCCTTCTATAGAAAAGCTCTCATACACTATGTCCATGTGCCAAATTTCTTATCTCTTAGTCTGACCAATGTCATTATGATGACCTAGGAATTCTATCTTTCGTATAATGTTGTAAACCTACATATTTTCCATTTATGTAAGTTATGGAATTATACCTATAATTTTAATTCCCAGATAATTGCATCCTAGTCAGATGCCTATGTCAATGCAAGTGTTTTGACTTGACACAAGTGTTTATTTCCCTAAATTCATCCAATTTATAGATTAAATTTAAACATATGTTTAACCTAATTTATTTAATGTGAGATATTATCCAAATGGATTGGTGTAAATAAAATATCAATCCTTATTCATTCCTCACCTAGCATAGACCTAGAATAGATAAAATAACTCATGAGGTAACTTAAAAAGGCAATCAATTAGGTAATCAAGTGAGAAAATATTTGATATTTTCCCCTATTTAAATATTAGTGATAGGTAAAACACATATATAATTTTGAAGTACTGAAGGAGCATCACATGAGCCAAATTTACCAAGTTAAAATTTATGTCATTCTATGTACTTGCTTATCACGCATTGCATGATACACACAAAATCCAACACGTAGGGGAGAACTACATGAGTCTAAGGCCCTCTTTAGAGTATTATATATGTAGATAGAACTCATTTAGAGAGGAGTATTTAAGGTAGTTTGACATTATGAGCTCACTAACCCATTTTTCCCTTGGCCACTATGAAGATGAAAAACTAGGGTTTTCTCATTTGATAAGTAGTGGCTGTATACACATAATATTTTAAAACTTTTACTGATTACTGACACTTGTATCTTGTAGGAACTCATCAAGTCTCAATCTATCTAAGTGCATGCCTTAAGGCTTACATTGGAAAAGGGGCAGGTAAACCATTAGTTTTTCATAATATTATTTTCCCTTTTACCACTTGTCATCTACACACACATATCCTAAAACCATTTACCCTGAGATTATTCTTCTCATCCTTACCCATTCAAGTCATTTTCCATGATTTTTTCTCCTTGATCTTGCCTTGACCCCTTTTTAACTAGTTTATTATAGTAGGTCAACTAGGTTGACCATGTATAGTTTATAGCTTTTGATTATGGTATAAGGTTGACTAGGTCAACCCTATACTATTTATAGGTATTTTCATTAAGAGATTTGTTATCCCTTTGGTTGACCTAGCTTGGGACCTAATGATTTGTCTCATGAAAACATACAAGGTCGATTGGGTTGACCCTATACAAGTGACATATTCGAAAGGATCTAGGGCAAGATCTGTCTATATATACAAATTCATTTCCAACCATTTGCAAGAAGAGAAGCAAAGAATAATAAGTGTGAATGAAAATATGCTTATTGACCATTCTACTTGAGGAATAAATCTTAGGGTTCCATAATTTTTTTGAAGATGTGGATCTTATCTTGTGAATAAGTCTTTTAGATGCATAGATAGGTTATGTAGCCTAGATATGATTTGTATTTCTTATCCTTACATACCACAACAATATTTTGCAAAGCACCTTAGCTAAGGGAGAGATTGAGGATTAGTGGGTTCATATTCAAGGTAAGTATTCCCAACTTTATTTTTCTTTTGTAAGAGTAGATAGATAATACAATTTTGCTTCTCTTCCCATGCATTAGGATTCTCTATAAATTAAAATGAGTATATGTCTTCTATGCATATTTAGTTTAGTTTGTTTTGTTTCTAACCCCCACTTTATGCCACAAGATTTGATGTGCACTAGATTAGATTTAATTTATTATTTATTAGAATAGAGAGAACATTAAACCTAGGAATCTTTTAGGGTTATTGTGTGATTATGTTAGATTATAGGATTTGGAACCCTTCCTAACATGGTGTATTATGATAAATGATCCCCTAATTAGGTCTAGGAGATCCCCATATTGGTCATGACCTTGTTTAACAAATGTATTCCTAATTGGAAGTGTAGGTATGCTTTATCTTCTATGAATTAGGATTGATTTATAGACATGATGAATTTTTGATTGCATATAGTGACAATTCATGACCTAGATATAAATACATCAGAGTGAAGGTGACACATAACCTAAAAGCATCTAGGCTCTCACATCTAGTTTTATCAATTATTCTATATTATATGCCTACATTAAGTTAGACATTATCAGTGATACAACCATCATATATTGATGTAAGTGTGTATAGAACTAGAGGTATAATTTATAGAAATAGGTGACTGATCCATAATCTAAGTCTAATCTACTTTATACATATTCTAGATCTATATATGTATTAACATCATAATCACCTTCAGTATATTTGTTTCATTATCATTTTGATGTCTAGCATACTTGTGCCTTCTATTTTTAGCATATCTTAGAATAATAAATTTAGTATATGTTTTATCTAAGTTTTGGAATTAATTTGCCTGTTATAGATTTTTTTATTACCTTTGTGCTTATTCATTTCTATATTCCTAACCCTAACCCCATATGATATTTATCCATAAAACTTAGTAATCTCAATCATGATCCATCAAATGAATTACAACCCATTATTTCACCTTGGCCTATTTTCCCTTTGGTGATTTTATTTTATTGGAAAGATAAATCCATAATCATCAGATCATCACAAGTTCATCATTACTACTATAAAATATTTTATAAAATGGGATGAATAAATAACTCTAAAGCATATTAGGAGAATATATATATATATATATATATATATATATATATATCAATTCTTAATGACACATCTCATTTCAAGGTTAGGAATAATATTATGTATTGTTACAAATAATAATTCATCCTTAAAAATGAAACAATTAATCATTTCTACACTAAATTCAAAATTCATAATAATTTTTCTACTCTATATTATCCATAAGGAAATTATCATGTAAAAGTAAATAATAAGAAAATCATTATAAAATTTAAGAAAAATTATTGACAAACATGGTGTTGATTTCAATAATTATATTGTTTTTACACTTTGGTCATATCACACAAGTAAGTGTACATCAAAAAAGGTTACCTCATATTCTCTTTTTAATGGCACAAAAGAAGTACTATCACTAATGTTTTAAATTACTTCTTTACGGGTCTCTTTGAAAGACATCATTAAACATAATGAGTATCATGTAAAATGATTACATTAATTATAAATTCTGGATGGAAAGTGTATTATAGTTATTGATCACCTCAAATTCTATTAATATCACATAAAACTTGCATATGGGAAGAGGGTTCACAATCATGAATTTCATATTGGGGATCTCTTATTAAATGAAAACCAAAAAAATTATAATGCAGATAAAAAACTAAAGGCAAGTTCAAGCCCAATTGATCTTCTCCATTCATGGTTACTTAAAGTATAGGAAAATGATCTTATCATCTAGATACACCCTAATAAAAACACATGAATAACCTTATGAACATCATGAAGCTACATTAAACTATATTCAAAGTTTCAAGTTTTCAAATTTTTACAGTTTTAGAGTTTTAAGACAAAAATATGCAAATTCAAAGGTGAAACATTCATTTCAAATATTTTTTTTGAGAAATCTAATCATGATGAAGGTATTAATATTATTAATTATCTTCTAATCATTCAAATTATAATCTATATCCATCTACAATGGTGTGATTTGAATATGTGTAGGTGATGTATATTTGATCTTAGTGACACTTAATGGCCTTAGAATCATTTCTAACAAATGTAACATGGTTCTATATTTATGGATTAGTACATTTATAAATACTCTCTTTTCAAAATTGATGGGACAATACATCCTTCCAACTCAAGATCTTGATTAGTTATTCAAAATTGGGACTTTATCACTCTCAATTCACCATTAGTTTTAAAATATCCAATTTCTTCAATAATGGGGCATAATTATCCATTATTAGTTACGAGGTATAGGGCAAATGGTTTTCATATGTATATATGTATAATTATTCTTTTCTCTCTTTTCAAATTTGAAAAGTTTAAAAGATAATATTTTAGAATTTCAAATGAAAAAATATTTCTTCATGATTTATTGCAATGTTTTTAAAATTTGACTGCCCTACACAATTGAAGTATCTACTCAAATATACAGTATGTTATACATACTTGGGTTCAATTATTTCACATTTAATACATAAATTACATTTCTAAGATATAATGTGTGTGTGAGGAGGTGGATATGTAGACACATAAATTTTCTCATATATACTTGACAATGCTAATTCTTTACATATTTATAACCACATGACATGAACCCACTTACATGATTATTATTTTCCATTCTTCTAAGCCATTTATCTATATATGGTCTTGACCCTTTGTTTTTCATTACTATTATACAAATATCTCAATTCAAATTATCAATTGATCTAAAATCACATTCAAACTAGTCCCTACAAAGGAAAGATATCTTTGATATTCTTAGATAAGTTTTCTCTAAAATGACAATGGTGCATTGTACCCATGTCCACTTAGGTCAATTATATCATGCACAAAATAATGGCTAGTTTCCAAATTTAAAATCTTTATTTTGGGTCTTTCTACATGTTTCATCTAAAAATATTCACCTATAAATACATGTTAAGTCATTATCCCCACTTGATATTCACTTTGTACAAACACTTTGTATAAATAAACTGATATGAATTGTGTTTCCATCCACCTACAGTGGACCTATCTAAATCTTATTTTTGTTCTTATAACTAATATTAAGCCTACATAGTCACCACTTCTTATGATTTTCATAGTAAAAAAAATAAATAGATTTCATTGTGTAACCTAAGTATATTTCCTCTTAGTATTTTACCAAAAACTAAACTTTCTATATTTAGAAACTTGTCAAAATTAGAATAGTTTAATATATTATCCTTAACATTTTAATATTTGTAATTTTACACATATAAGATCATATAATAAACTTAGTTTTTTTATCAAAAATAGGTTAAAATAATTTTTGTTCTTATTATTGTACTTATATTTGATCCATTTGACCCATTTTCTTACATAATTGATCCAAATAAGATACATTATAATTTTAAAACAATAAAAAAACAATACATTTATGAACTATGTTGACCAATAATTTTCATTCATTATAACCATGAATAATCTGTACTTTAAGGGATTAATAAAAAAATTAGGTCTTTAAATTAAAACCCTAAGGATAAAATCCAAAACCCTATAAGGATGAAACCACAAGGGATACATATGGCTTAACATAATTTAATCAGTATATGGGTTCACCAATATTTTTTTACCCTAATAGGATATAAAATTGAA
Organism: Torreya grandis; assembly: GCA_037957365.1. Lineage (NCBI taxonomy): Eukaryota > Viridiplantae > Streptophyta > Pinopsida > Cupressales > Taxaceae > Torreya > Torreya grandis. The sequence goes on from JARHVA010011060.1 coordinate 25,784, forward strand.
ATGTAATTCATTTTGATAGATATGAAATTAAATTATATATCTAAATGTAAAATACTAAAATTGATTGCAATGTTTTGAAAAGTTTCATATTTTAAATATAGTAAGTATATCAAAGCAATAAGTAATTATCTTATTTTGGTTGATTTTTTATCTATGATTGTATTTTGGAAGTATAAAATGGACTGGATCATGCATGTGATTTTTTGGTTCAAGAATTATATTTGTATATGTGCAAGGTCCTGGATATCATCATTATCAACTCTCGATACTAACTTATGTGGTTGATAGTAACCTATAGAGAAATGAAGGACCATTATTATATGATCACCTTACCCTATCTTTGAAATTTCTATATGTGAAATTATAAAATATGATAATCAACGTAACTCTATAAATTAATCTTCTTCACCTTAAAACCCTAGGTGTGTTTGTTAATGATAAAAACATACAAAACCCAAGAAAGTGTAATAGATTGAGCTAACCCCAATTATTACCATTTGATAACTGATTGTTGCCTACATATCTAATACTTTGAGGAAGGAAATCAAGCCATATGTAGTTATCCCACCTAGTTCCATTATGAAATTATGTTCATTATCTATATGTATTAAGTTAATGATTCAAATATTATACTTGACAATGTTTTATTTTACTTTGATTTGGCATGCTTTAAACTTGGCTTGTGACTACTCCTAGTGATATATTCATAATTTGGGAAGAATAGGGTATATTTTGTCTATGTTTAATAGTTTAGATATGTGTACCATATAAGTCCCATGTTAAAAATTAAGTGAGGCCTTTATTTTTATATACATGAGTCTAATTGGGTAATTTATCACATCACCAAATCAATAGGCAAATGGGCCAAACCTAAAGAAAATTTTGATGTTAAAAATTACTAGTTATTGATAAAGGGTTGGTACTAGTCAGATCGGATCAATATCAACTATTAATATTGACCGAACATGAGGTTACTAAACCATGTATAGGTAGATTTAACTAAAAAACTAGATATGTCTATGTAAGATATTAATTAGGTTTGAAACAAATAGTGAGGTTTATGTAAGTGTGTGATAACATAAAATAAGGGTCAAACTCATACGGTAGCATGTATATGTGAGAGAATTACATATTAGGACCATGTTTATACACTCAAATCATGCATGTTAAATGTATGTTAATTGTATAATTTTCAAGTACTTAATACCATACTTTAGTAACTACATTATTATAATTTTTCATCTATGTAAAAATTTCAAACCTAAATTTTCTACTTTTACCTATAATAGTTATGTAAGAATGATAAAAACTAATAAAAGATGTGAGGGTAGGGTGACCTAAATTTAAACCTCAATAATTTTTTTCCTCATCCTCATGTAACTATTTTCAATACCTAAAACCCTATATTTTTCCCAAAATAAAACATTTTTTAAGACATGTTAATTTATACAATTTAACACTTCCATGCTCCTCGAATTAGTAGGACATGTTGGTCCCAAAAGGAACATATTGTATTTTTATACCCTATATCATATGAAAGTATTTTTGAAATTTAAAATAAAAAATAAAATGATATTTATTATTAACCTAGACTTTGGTGACTATTTGTGGTAGTGGAAGATCTTGAAGCTCCCAATCATCTATTTATAAGTTGTGACAGTTTGAGATCTCTTGGATTATTTCTAAAAATATGAGTACCTAAAAAATCAATGCAATTGAGTTTGTATCAAGATAGAAATGTAAAAGTTTAAAAATAATATATATTTCAAAAGCTTAGAGACCCCATTAATGGTGGCCATCCAAGGGTGAACAAGGTAAAGAGTGATGAATAAGGACAAGTCATCTTCCAAATCCACCTTCTTTAATAAATATAGTTTATTCAACTTCAAAATTGAAATATAAATCTTTATTAACTTTCATAGGGATTCAAAAGGTTTTGTTTAGATGTTCTAATCTAACAGTTAAGATAGAAGAGATATAATGGTTAGCATGTAATGTTCCATCCTCAAGGAGATAAAAAATCAGATACTTTTTGAGGTCATATGATTTTTTTTAATCTAAATTTTAAATAATATGATAATTAACCATAATGTTAATAAATAAATAGAATAAGTAAAAATGATGAAATATAATTTTAAATAATAGATTGAATGTAAATGACTAAAATAGATGAAAATAAATGATTTAAAATAAATCAAACTATAAAAAAATGGAAAAAATATTTATGTTCCCCCATTTACTATGTTTGACTAATATAAATCTAGAATAGGAAAATAGGAATAGTTCCCATGAAAACCCAAAAATAGAAACTAAGAAAAGAACAAACTCAAAACCATCCAATTAAGGTCAAAAATGTTTGAAAATATTAACCCCAACTATAAACTTTTAACCCCTTATAGAAAAGTTAAAATAGGGAACAACCATGTGTGATAGTTGGATTTAGTTTTGTGGGTGTATATTTGACCTTAGAGCATGTGCATAAGACTTACAATTTTTTTTTGAATGTTGAAACCTTAATAGGTTTTTTCAATGCTTGAAGACCTAAATATAGAAAAGGGGGAGTGTAATTGGGATGAGCTAACCCAAATCACCCCCACGATGATTGAAAATTATCTATAAATCTAATACTATGAGTATGGAATTCAAAGCCATGTAGTTCTCCCAACTATAGTGCTTTATGAAAATTTTCTCATTTAACTATGTGCATACATGTAGAAATGGATTGAATACTTGAATATGTTTTTCTCTATGTGAGTAAAATAATCTTGTGACTTGGCTGAGACTACTTAAAATGCATATAATTATAATTGGGAATAATAGGGACATTTTTATCAATATAAATAGCATAAATTTTCCTCTACATTAAAATTCCAAGTGGAATAATGTATGCCTTAAATGTTCTTTTATATTAATCCAAAAGTGGAAATCAAACACTTGGAAGCCTAAAAACAAGGGAGATGACATAAGAGAGGATTAAAATTTTAAATATGACTAATAAAAATTAAGGATTAGTGTTGTACTCAACACACCCCCATTCTTTAACTTCTTTTGAATGAGGACCTTCTATATTCTGAAAGGCCTAGGTGTATTTTGAAAATAATTTTTCATAGGTCTTTATATGTGCACCTAACTTCATTGTTTGGTATAAATGCCTAGGTAAATTTTTATTTTTTTGGTTTATTCAGACTAACCTATTAATATTCTTTAGGAGTTTTACATGTGTAAAGGTTTATGGAATATACATAATGATTAAAAAGTTTCAGACTTCACATATTTTTCCTTTTGTCATGATTATAAAGGTTTTTGGACTAAAGTTAAATATTTTTGGTATTCATAAATTTTGTTCATGAAGTGATATTTTGGTATTTTTATCCTTCACATATTTTTTCCTTCATGAGATGTGTTTATCGTAAGTTTTATTTGTAGGTTTTTTTTCACATAATTTTGTCTTTATAACTTATATTTGGAACTTGTTCATCTTCATAATTTATGTTTGCATATTTGATTGCAACTTTGACTTCACATATTTTACACTTGGAAATTTTTGTTAATAATTTACACACTTCATAAACTTTGCATTTATCAAGTTTTGTTGAGAAGTTGTTCTTTAGAAGTTGTGTTTAGGATTTGTATTTCATAGGTTTTATTAGAATTTATGCTTCAAAATTTGTGTTTAGGATATAAATCTTGTAGGTTTTCTTCATAGGGTGTGTTCTTATGAATTGGTCTTTGTATAATTTTTTCATAAATTATATTCACAATTTTTTTTCAATTCAATATCTAAAACCTAAAATTCATAGGTAAACTATATGGCATATTTGGTACTGTGCAAAAGTAATGACAAGATGACACTTGTCTAAGGACACAGCTTGTAATTTATTTCAACGTATATAAATCTTACGTGACATACCCACAAAAGTGAAGTCATAAATTTTGAATTAAATTATTAAAACAATCTTGGAGGTATTGGACATTAATGTCACATGAATTTAATTAAAATATTATACTCAAATTTATATCATCGAATTGTAAAGAGACATTGTGCTTATTGATTGCTAACAAACTTGAGTGAACTTCACTCCAAAGAGAAATTAAAGCCCTAGTTATCTATATTTCATTGTGAATTTTTTTTGGTAAGCCAATTAATAGTTGAATTATCACAAAAATCACATAATTGAACTAGGTAGCAATGGCCTCTTCATCTAAGGTGTTCAGGGGGTGTTTGTTAAAATTAATTAATTCACCTATGTTTGTAAATGTGGTTTGTTATCTTATAAAACAAATCATGTAGAATATAGATTAGCTATTAGACTAAGTTAGGACTTTGATTAAATTATTATATTATTTTTTTCATTAGAATATTTTCTCATCCTATTTTATAGGACTATTATGAGAATAATCAGGCTTATAAAAATACATCCATGTATTTATTTTTTAGCAAATCTTAATGAATTATATTAATATTTTGTTCAAATTTGGTATAAAAATGGATTATTATCAAAGACAATCTCTGATAAATTAATTAACATGTAATTTGGCTTGCACTTGAAGCAATAGTGGAGAAATTGGGAGGTTGGAGACTTCAGTTTGCTCACCTTATCATATATTTTTTCATGCATAGTAGGTTGTACACTCTCCATATGCACTTAAAATTAATATAAATTATTATTTTATATTTTTTACACTTTTTTTAATTTTTATGATTCAATTATGACTAGGCCATACAATGTTTTGGACTTTAGAAGCAAGTAGATCTTGTTTTATCATTTTTATAGTACATCTGTATGACTTTATATTCATATATGGCTGTACAGATTGATTCATGCTCCAAAATATTCTTTGATACATTTGAAAATAAATTTGACATGATATTAACCTATTTAATACCAATGTGTAGCATGCCATGCCACCTTTTGGGAGCTTGTAAGACTATAGTTTTTTATTTTGATCTGTAGCTAGTTTTTCCTCATTTTTGGGTCATACGATCATCAAAATTAGAAGTTGATTTTTGTAGACTGATCTAGAATTAGTGTTGCATAATTTAAATTTTTCACCCACATTTGGTAAGGTTTATATATAATAATTTGTATCAGTCAAAGTCTCATTAAGTAGATTTAATCAACTAGCGAGGTTGCAGTATATTTTTTTCTTCCACATCTAGCCATATAGATGTGAAAGTAAAGATATACTTACTGGAGTTGGTCATTGATTTAATATTATTCCATATTAAATTTATATGTACATATGTGCATGTCTATGTACCATATTTTGTGACATTCTAAATTTTCTTGTTGAATGGAATTTGCATGTGAAGCATAAGTGGAGTTGTTGATTCAAATTTATGCTTGTAAACATCACTTTGCATGGAGAGATAAAGAGATAATAAATTTTTTGATAAATTTTTTAGATTTATTTTGGAATTAATTTATTTATAAATTATAAATTCTCAATAGACCAAGTGGCTAAGTAGTCTTTTTTAATAAACTAGGTGCATGGTTCAAATCCCATTACTAGTAAAAGGCAATTTACAAAGGGGATATTTATTTATTTTTTCCTGATGGATTCATTTTCCATTTATTGTAAATTTTAAAATGAATTTTATTGTAAAAATTCAATATAATTTGAAAAAATAAAAACTATGCCTCAAAAAATCAATGAGGTTGTAAAAAATCTCATTCACAACATTTGGTCAAAATGATGCCTCTAGTTCATATTCATGGGTAATGCCACCAAAATTTTCACTAATGCATCTATATATTAACCCAACAACTATAAATATGTCTAGGCATCAACACTTTAAATTTTTAGGGAGTAATATGATTAGAGATATTCATAGACTCCCCTCTATTTACCCATTCATTTAATCAAAGGGCATAAATCTTGATAGGTGGTATTTATAAGTATATAGTGAGGTTACACACATGTATGCAAAAATACATCTAAGAAGGTGATATTGATTGTATGAACCCTTTTCAATAATATCTAGGTACTAAGTATTAGATTCTTTCTCATATATTTAAGCCTCTTTCCCATACCACTAGGTATACAGAAAGGGCAAGATTCTTCTTTGTACTGATGGATATAAAGAAAGGGTGAATATACAAAAAGGTCCTATATACCAATATGATATTATATAGAAAGGGAGACCTTGAAACCTAGAATGGTAAGGAACCAATCCATCGCCCTTATTTATTTTTATCATATTTGCACACATGGCCATAAATGGATTGAATTTTGTTCTACCAAACACACTTCTTCAAGGTGATAATTATGCAGCCTAGAAAACCAAGGTAAAAACACAATTGGAATATGAGGAAATATGGATAGTAGTTGATGGAATGTGGACACAAAATTCTAATGACATTGATCAATATTGAAAGTTTGACAAAGCCAATTAAAAGGCTATGCTCATAATCATGTTCAAAGTCAAAGATGAGATACAATCCCATATCCACAATGCCACTATAGCTAAAGATGCTTGAGATAAGCTTATAAAAAGTGTATGAAACAAAGAATATAAATTAAATTCTTTATCTCTTGAACTAGCTCCATTAATTTAAGTTAAAATCAGAGGAAAAAGGTGAGGATTTTCTTCATAGAGTTGTAACCTTGTAGGATTTAATTGAAGCATTGAGAGACCTAGTGAAAGATGAATCTTTGGTCCCCATTATTTTAAGAGTACTACCCCCTACATATAGAATATTTGTGATTAAATTTTATGTCACATGTCAAAAACCAACCTTTTTCTTGTTGGTTAACATGTTGCAATAAGAGGAATCCATACAAACTATAAAGGAACGTGATGAAGAGCATGTACTTTCTTCCTCTAAAAAAGGAAAGAAGACAATAAAGTCATCCAAATATAATCCTATGTAGAAAAAAAAATCAATAGTGGAATAAACCACATCCATATAATGCTTATCTTATTTGTGGAAAGATAGGGTAGGACCTAAAACATTGTTGGTATAATACAGTCATAGAGGGATCATCTAAGAAGAAATCCACTTCACAAAATTCACCTCAAACATTGATGACAAAACCCCATTCCAAATAGAATTATAAGAAGAAACAATAGTATGGTAATGTTTCCAAGGATGATCATTCTTTAGAAGATGATCAAGCCTTTACTACATAGATACATGAGGGACCTTGTTCTTCAAATTTTATCTGGTATGTTGATTCTAGTGTCACAAGGCACATGATAAGATAAAATAAATGGTTTTCCACTTTACACAAATCAATATCTTGGGTAAATGTATCTCTTTGTGATGATTCATCATACATTTTTCAACGCAAAGGTGATATTTACTTACAACTTGGTCATAGGACTACCAAAATCAAATATGTCCTATATGTCCTAAGATTTACTAAGAACTTGTTTATGAATCAACTTCTTGATCATAATCTCAAAGTTGAGTTTGATCATAGAGATGGTAAATTTTTTTACCTTATCAATAATAAGTCAAGAGGCTCTAAAACTATTGCATGATCTTCAAACATAGGCAAAATATTTAATCTTGATTTTGTAAATAAATATCATTAGGCACTTATTATGAATAGTATAGACAAATCTCAACATTGAAATAGAATATATGGTCATTTAAGCTATGGGTATTTTCTTGCATTAAGAAAATATAACATTGTTAGAGGTCTTCCAATTATCAAGAAATGTTCTAATATTTTTCCTAGTTTCTTAGTTGGTAAACATTGAAGAGATCTTTTTGGCAAAATCGAATTTTAATATCTACATCCACTTGATCTAGTACACACCAATCTGTGTATGCCTATAACCCTTAAAGGATACAAGTATTTTCAAATCTTTATTGATGATCATTCTTGAAATATGTGTATTTCATTGTTGAAGTCTAAGGATCAATCTTTCCAAGCCTTCAAATTATTCAAGGCCTCTATTGAAAATTAAACTAGTCATAAAATCAAGACCCTCCACTTAGATCATGGGGGAGAATACACCAATAAAAATTTCACTACATACTTTGTAAAACATGGAATATGTCATCAATACACTACTCCTTACACACCATAACAAAAAACTATTGTGTGAATGTGTAACCATGTCATTATAGATATGTTTTAAATCATGTTTGAGAATGAATGACTACCTTATTCATATTGGGTAGAAACATGTTTGATAGCTACGTACCTATTGAATAGGTCACCCACCAAAGCTCTTGATGGAATAACACTGTAAGAAGTATGTATTGGGGTAAAGCCAAAAGTCTATCATCTTCAAGTTTTTGGTTTCAAAACATACATGCATATCCCAAAGAAAAATAAATAAATAAATTGGATAACAAAACCAAGGAATGTATGCTTATGGGATATAATAAAGAGTCAAAATCATATCGACTTCTTGATCTAGAAACTATGAAAATTCTTATCAACATGGATGTAGTGTTTGATGAAAAAGGTGAAATAAGTTCATCTTCCATAGGCATTAGACCTAAAATATTTTAATATGAAAATACTTGTGAAGGTCAATCAAAAGTTCCAACACCACCTACATCTATTTAATGTATACCTAAATGGTATATGAGTATAATTTGAGATGTAAAATTAGATGGACCTCTAGAAACTTAGTCTACAAGACCAAGGACCCACAATATAGATCATCAATAGGTAAATTTCGCCTCAATGAGCATATTTGTAGAAACATCTGATCCCTCTGTAGTTCATGAATCCCTAGAGTCCAAACCTTGAAAATATGCCATGGATGTAGAATTTCAATCTCTCATGAAGAATAACACATGGCATCTTGTTGATCTTCCACTAGGGAAGAAACTTATTGGTTAAAAATAGGTATTTAAAACCAAATACAAAGTATATGGTAGTATAAAAAACCATAGGGCAAGACTCATATAAATTTTTTATGCTTAAAAAGAAGGCATAAACTATGAGGAGACTTTTACTCCTACAACTAAGATAAAGACAATTAGAATGATATTTAAAATGGTTGCAAAATTTAGTTGGAATGTTCATAAAATGTACATAAAAAGTGCATTATTAAATTGATATCTATAGGAAGAGGTATATATGACTTAACCAGAGTGTTATGTCACACCAGGGTAAGATAAAAAGGTGTGAAAACTCATAAAATATATATATAGTCTCAAATAGGCTCTTAGAGCCTGGTTTATAAAAATTGATGAGCATTTTATGAATCATAGAGCTTAGAGGAATCCATATGATCCCAATCTCTACCTCAAAAATCAAGGATGAGATATTGTTATTATTCTTGTTTATATCAAGGATGATACAAAAAAGAGTGATCTTAATCAGTCATTTGACATGATAGATCTTGGGCTACTAGACTACTATCTTAGATTATAAGTATGGAAAAATGGCACCACATATGTGTGTCTCAGATGAAGTACACAAAGACATTGCTTGAGAGGTTTCAAATGATGGAGTGTAGATCAATGTCAACACCCATAGATACAATACTTTAATTATCTCACTTAGATCCATCACTACTAGTAAATGTTACTCTCTATTTCCAATTGATTTAGAGTCTTATCTACTTCATATACACTAAAATAGATATTATCTATGATATCATCTATCTTTCATGGTTTATGTAGGATATAAAGATAAGCCACTAGAAAGTAGCTAAGTAGGTATTAAGATATCTTCAAGGAATAATGGATTATGTCCTAGCATATAAGAGAATGATAAGTTATTATTAATAGGATACATGGACACAAATCATGTAGGTTTAATTTATGATATAAAATCCACTTATAGGTTGTATTCTTTCTTGGATCTAGTCCAATCTTATAGGGGAGTAAGAATCAAAACTTTATTTCATGTTCTTCTACTGAGGTAGAATAACATGATATAGGAGGAGTTGTTTGTGACATAATATGGTTACATCACATACTAGAATGATTGGGAGTTCCACAAACTCATCCAACAATTCTAAACTGTGACAATCAAGTTGTTTTTAAACTTTTTTGCAATCCATTGTTTCATGAATGCATAAAGCACATTGAAGTTTAAGTTAATTTCATACATGAACATGTTCAAATACATAATATACAACTCCAATATTTCCCCACTCAAGATCAGTGTGCAGATGTCTTCATGAAGTCACTTACACATGATAAGTTTAATGTATTCAAAAAATTTCTCTCTTTTACTCTCCAAACTATGATAAATTAAGGGGGAGAATGTTAGAATAAATTAATTCACCTATGTTTATAAATTTGGTTTTTTATCCTATAAAGCAAATCATGTATAATATAGGTTGGTTGTTAGATTAATTTATGCCTTTGAATAAATTAGTAGATTATAGATTTCATTATAATATTTTCTCATCCTATTTTGTATGAATATTATGAGAATAATTAGGCTTATAAAAATATGTCCATTTATTTATTTTTTAGTGAAGATTAATAAATTATATTGATATTTTTCTCAGAGTGTTGTCACCTTTAAAATTCTATATCAAAGACTGTAAAATATAGAGACATTGATTTTGATTTGAATATGTTTAACAATGAATATGCTAACTATTCATCTCTCTGGGATATAGTCAATGACATAGACACCCACTCACACAAAGAGGTCCTAACACCCCAAAATAGTAGCTAGTAGTAGACTTGCTACCATTAAAATGTCAACAACTAAATTTTGTAGTTGTTAAGCCTAAGGTAATGCCATACATCAACCTATAAAGGGACCTATTATTTACTAGGAAGGTGAATTGAGGTGGATTCCTACACTAACTAATCCATAAGATAATTATCACTTATATCTTAGGGTATGCCTTTTAATGGCATATACATATGCCAATTATATATGTTAATTTTGATATATACTGGGTGGAAACATAAAATAAAATAACCATGATTGAAAATAATCTAAGGAAATGGATCACTCTTAGAGAAAATGTCACCCTCAAACACTGGGAACCAATGCATATTACCATGTTTTGGATGGGTTTATACATTGAAATGGATTTTTTGAATAGATTATATGGTCACCTTGTCATATACTATCTCTATTTGGAATGAATACCATTGTTAGATTTGATGATGACTTCAAAGTTAACTTTTCCACTATGACAGATAATTAGTGCAAGGATTAAATAATATATGTTTAAGAATAAAAAGAGTCCCCATCATGTCATATCTATTGGATGTTATCATGGGTATTGTATATGAACACAATGGATCACTCTAGAGCCTATCCCTAGACTATATTAAAAATTAGGTATGTGATTTTTGTCTTTCCTCTACATCTATGCATTTATGAGGAACATAGTCATAATTACTAATAATGTTTACCCTCATGTATGGAGGGAGATTATGAAGAACCCATAATTATAATATAAAACAAAATTGTCAAAATATTAGGGATAAGTGAGGATTATTGGATCTACCCAAACTACATGGTGATCATGGTCATGGGGAACAAGGTTACTCCATCAAAATGTTGGGACCAACATACCCTCATTTTTTGAATTGGGACCCTTGAAAAACCCTCAAAATAAAACGTGGAAATTTTAGCATTTTAAGCTCTTTTATATAATTTGAAGGTCATACACTTTATTAAAAGTTAGGATTATGTGGTTTTGATTTGATTTAATCTAGAGTAATAGTACTAATGAGGTTCATTTGGATTTTAGTCGTAGGTTCCATGTTGTGTGTTCCTAAGAATTCTATATTCTAAAACCCTAGTAAACCCTCAATTAAAATTTGAATAAAGGTAAGAACTATATTGGAAGGAACCATTTTAAAATTCACCTATGGACTTGAGTATAATATGCATATTTTAGGCTTAGTCATGTTTTTAACACAACTTAACTAGGAAACTTGATCCTCTTTATTATTTACCCATTTTTCTAAAGTTATTTATGGCATAACTAATGTCATCTTGTAGGTTCCTTTTAATATTTCCCAAATTATCCTAAGGTTTTAATAATAAGGCCCTAATATATTAATTAATATAATAATGACCTTAGTATTAACACCTTAAGCCTAAGTCTTTTATGTCTCTACAGTCCTAACTTAACTTCCTTACATCTTGTAGGATCTTATGGCTATCGCTTTATCATGGTATTTGATCTAATAGAGTGAAATAAAACTGAGACAATGGGAAAACCTGTGTAAATGCCAAGAGTTTTCCTTATATTTGGCCCTAAATATTTTAACTAACTTAAACTTGATGTTCACATGACCATCATTCAAATGTATAAAAATATGAACTTGATGTCCATGCAACTGTCAACCTTAAGCCCATTAACATGAAAGTTTCACTAGCTTAAACTTGACATCCACATGATCATCAATTAATGCTCATGAGGGTGTATTTGACATCTTTAAGACCATAAATTTTAATATAATGAAATGTCTTGCTTAAGGTCAAATGTCATTCCGAAATCTTATTTGAATAATTCAAAAATGCTTCTATAATTTAAAGGAAATGCTTAAAAGATGATAAAAATTGGAGTCTTCGACCTATAAAATATGGAAATGATCTTATGATCTAAATACTTAGTCTAAATTTATATGGAAGGTTCCTCATGGCATTTTATTTAAAATATCATGAACCTTAAACTATGAGCTTATGTTAAGTCTTGTTTTAAAAGGGGAGGTCCTTGTCACATAGAGTATAAGCTAATGAAAGGTTTTCATATGTGATGGCCTAGACTATTTAGACCCTTGCTCCTTTGCTATAAATTAGGAAACTTAGGCATAAGTTCCCTATAATAAGGTTTATTTCATTCTTAATAAACATGAAACAAACCTTAGCCTAAGGAACTTAAACATAAATCATGACTTTAATAAAATACTAACTTAATTTTTAGGCCTTTTTTGTAGGTTCATGCCCCATCATTGGGTTTGATCCAATAATGTGAAGGCACCAATAAATTTTAAAAGGGTCATGAGATTTCCACATGGCCATACTTGTTTGATGAGTGACTAACTAAAAGATTTGGAGCACATAGAAGGCATGTAAAGCACCAAGTATCATCATCACAGGGTTAACAATAAAAAACCAAATCATGGCCAAGGGATTGAATTATAATCAATGGCTCATGCTAATCTAGGATTTTGATCCTATGGTGTGAAATTAGTAAGGTATTTTAAATACAAAAGGCTAGTGTTCAAATGGCATTTATGAAAAATGACATGAAAGGTCCATACCAATGACACATAAGCACCATACAAGTAAAAAGGGACAAAATTCGAGATCTTTTGGGCTAAAAATCATAAGGGTATAAATGCAAAGGTCCAACTCAAATACTATACATGTATAATCCAAATCCTAGATATATCCCACCATTAAAAATCCAAAACCCTAAACCTTACATAAAAGTGACTCGAATGGACTCAATTTATTACAATTTGATCAAAGAAGAACTTAATTGTGTTTTTAGGCACAAGAGAGATTTCACAAAGATCATCTATAATCTAGTGTGAATAATTAGTAAAGATAAATACCATGGTATCTAGAATATAGAAATTGAAAGAAGAGATTGAGCTCTATTTGACAACATATAATGAGGGCCAGATCTTCAAAGATACCGAATTGGACCTCATAGCATTAAACATCTAGAGCATTAGGAATTGGTTTAAGATCTTCTTAATGATACAAGAATTGTAACCCATTTCATAATAAGAATAGAGGAATTACACCATAATTAGGAAACATTATAACATAGTTACAGTCTAGATGGTTAGCCTTTGTCATGCCACAACAAAACTAGAGGTATTACATTGTATTGGCATTCTTGACCTCATATTTGTTGATTATAGAATAGATAATGAATGGATAATTAGGGAGGGGAACTCAAAATGGGTAGCCCACATTTCCTCTATTATTTTTTATAAGTAATATAAGATCCCTCTTCCCCATGTGGACCTTTTTAAAATCAAAGAGTGGACCAAAAACCATGATCTAGAATCTGTCCTTAGACCCTAGCTATACCAAGGACCTCATATCTTTAGAAATGTTAAGGGCAAGATCCCTATCATCCAATTCATAGAAGTAATTAAGGTAATAATGACCCTATTTAATTGAGCCTTTTTTTCCCCTTCAACTACTTATGTGAACAAGATATGGGTCCCATAGGTGCACTACATGGTGGAGGAAAAACTTACCCCTCCAATTAAAGACTTAATCAGTGTTTTCCTAGCCAAACAATTCAACACTATCAAAATAAAGCGCTTAAAGAAATTATTTATTATGTCATACCTAATTTACTCCCTTATTTCTTCAATCACCTTCCTTGGGATTAAGAATGGGTCACTAAAGGGTAAGATAATAATTTCACAATACTATTCCAAACTACACATCTTCAAGTATAAGAATCACATGTAGTTTATTTGTGAATATGTTTATCCAGCTATAGTGGAGGCCATCATAAGTATTCCCATGCTTAGGGTCCACCCCCTCATCAAGAGGTATGTTCAAATGATAGGGGATTTATGGTATTACCCTAATTATACAATCATCAGGATATAAAGATTCAAGTCCCAACCTTACACGTTGCCAATATATGTTCCAAATAAGCTTGAAGAGTAGTAAATTACCTCATAGCTCATCCATGGTATTGGTAGGACTTGCAAAGATAAGATAAAGGGTCTACTTCACCCCTTCCCTTTTGATATTTGGAAAACCATAATAAAATACTAGAAATAGGTGGAGATCATATCAATACATAGGGATTCATTTGGCTTCTAATTGGATGTACTCCAGATGTGGGATCCAAATAACATAGTAGGTGAGTATCTAAGGGACAAAAGTCTTCAAAAATTAGAATAATTACATCAACGCAGTGTCTTTGAAACCATATCTATTAAGGATAATAAATATGAGGAGGTATTGGCTAGGGTCTAAGGCCATAACATTAAGCTTAAACATAGGTTAATTGAGGACAACAAGACATATAGGGAAGTATGGAATATACATCCTTTATAATATCACTTACTACCTAGGCCATTCAAAATATCCCATGAGTAGCCTCAGGTAGAGAAAACATAGCCACATCCCCAACAATAGGTTGAGCAAGTTCAAGATGAATAAGTCAAGGGCAAGGAGAAAGTGGGAGAGGCAAAACTAGAAGAAAGGCCTAGAGAAGGGACCCCATCCTCAACACTTCCCCAAAGGTGACCTTCCCCAATTCATTTCATAGACATGATAGCCTTGGAACTAGGATAAACACTTTAGGGTTCCCTCAAGGAACTTTTAGAGGCCTATGACTCTGATAAGGAAGGGAAGTTCAAAGAAGATACTTTAAAATAGCTTATCCCAATAACATCCCATGATAAGAAGAAGGTAGAGCTAGCACTGGTCCCTATGGGACCTAAAAAAAGACCAAGATTGACTTTCACTCATCCCACTAATGAAGTCAATCTATTTAGTGATGAGTTCTTGTTTCATGGACCAGTCATTCCTGACTATTTCATCTATGGAAAATTTAAAATGATCCCCTCTCTCTCACATTCTTGGGCCATTATGAGGGTTACTGGTATTGAAATACAAGATGATATGAAACCTTGGATAAGGGCTATAGTGGAGAAGGATCTAGATATATTCTCTAGGAGCATCTAATAGCTCAGGTGTAAAGGTTCTAGAACCTCCCAAATTCAAGGATCTAGTTACTACCATCCATTTCAACCCTAAAATAGTTGGGTAGAAGAGAATAACAACTAGGATAGTTGTCATTGGAATAAAAGAGTTCACCTTTCAGAAGGTGAAACCATTTGTGGGATTAACTCCTTTGGAAGGATATCAACTGGGTAAGGCTATCATTCATAAGGAAGATGTGGAAAGTTTGATTGAGCCCCAATCAGTGCAAGCTAAAGTTAGAATCCAAGGTTTGAAGCAGAGGATCTAGAATTTGCAAAAAGGGAAGGAAAACTTGTAAACATAGGAAATTATATTAGTGCTAGATGCAATGACAAAAATTCTTGATGATTCATTTTATGACATGTTTGAGGTACTTAATTGAATGAAACTAAGGTAAAGTGCATTGGAAGGGCAATATGTACTAGCCAAGATTTTAGTCACCTAGTGGTAGGCCTCAACAGACAAAATAGCCCAACTCCTCAACATTGAAGTAAAGAAATAGATCCCAAAATTTAGGACCATCCATATCAGACATTCGAGTACAATTATAGGGATCATGATTGAAAAGGTTCAAAGTTTAAGTGCATGGCATAATGATGTGGAAAGGGTCCTAAAATATGATAAATAACTAATTACAAGAATTGAAAAACTTCTTGGAACCAAGATTATAGAGCCTTCACAACCCAATGACCTTGGGATCATAAGTGATAAGGAATTAAAACATATGGCTACTTTGGTAACCTAGGAAATCAAAGGAAAACAACAAAATCCTAGACATGATATTTAATGCAAGGGAAAGGATGAACAAAGATAGGAGCATCAAATAGCCCATGGATAGGAATGATAGAGAATTTTATGAATTTGTAGATCAAGAGGAGGAGAAAATCATGAAGCCTATTGTAGATCTGGAGCTAGTTAATAAGTAACATGAGAAACCCATGAGCATCCTCTGATAATGATAATTAGAGGTTACACTAACTAATCAAACAACATTTTATTTTGTAGAATTTCATAAATTTTGAAATAGAATATTCAATTGTAAAGGCATATTCTAGTTTATTAGCATTTTTGCCTCTAGGTCAGTATGATTGTGAAAATCACATGTATTTTAGAACTTGTAAAGATAGTTGTCCATTTCCTTGTACACCTGTATCTTGTTATTGACTGGTATATTGCCTATTCTTATTATAAAATCATGTATTACCATTTGTAAAAGGTGATATTTTTGAGTAACTTTGTACAATTTGAAGAAATTAATAGAATCAAAGGAATTCTACAAAGATTGTCCATGTTTGATGGGTTAATTGTCATTTTCTAGCTTTTATCTCAATTTCTAGTTAAGGTCTTGAATTTGAATGGTGTCTTAGAGTTTTGAGTTGTATCTTAGTAATCATGGGGTTTCTAATTTGTGCAACCTACTAGATTAGATGAAAGATATTTTTTTCTCCTCCATTTTTATTTAACTTTGTTTTTATATGTGCATGTGTTATCTGATAAATAGTAGTAAATCTTTAAATAAGAGCTAGTTCTTACTTATGATTCTTCATACTATCCTTTAAAATTATCTTGGTATATAGTGGAATTTGAGCTTAGGCTATTTTACATTATATATTAGTTTGAATGCATACTCAGTTGAAATGGATGCTTTGTCATAATGTTTAATAATAACATTGGTAATCACTCTTTTCTTTTCTTCCTTACCCTTTCTTTGCTCCTTTTTTACCCCAATATTACTTTAGTTTGAGCTTCATTATAAATATCTATTTAGATTAGTCTGTAGCCTAAATATAGAGCACAATTCACTAAGCATTAGCATAGATTCTTATCAATTCATAAATAACATATCAAGGTGTCTCCCAACCACCAAATTATATAAATATTGTGGAACAATTTATATTGCTCTACTACTATTTCACCATAGGCAACTAGATTGCTAAAACCTAAAATTCATGCCTTGAATTTTCAAATTCTAAAATGAGAAGTGTTCTTTAAACACTATGAGAACCTATGGTTCATTTAGAAGAATCAAGAAGATAAAATTTTTTGGTGATAGAAGGAGGGCCTAAATGCTTCAAATCTGTGATGATCTTAGTCTGATTTATCTAAGGATTAATATATCTTTGTGTTTTAAGTGAATTATTTACTTAAAAGTATAAGGATCATCGATATTTTTTGTGTTTAGTGCATCTTTATGTTTCCTTTGAAGTTATTTGGGCATTGATGCTTATTTTTTAGTAAATTTAGCTTAGGATTTGAATATCCATAGTATCTAAGGTTAAGATGATTCATTTTGATCAAATGTCAGCATATTTTGCATATATATAAGTTCTTTTAGGCTTAAACTTTCAAAGATAGATTGTATTCATGTAATTAAATGCATCTTTGAGTTAATTCAGTCAAAGATCAACATATTTTGCATTTTTTCATATCACCTTTATAAAATGAGCTCAATGTGTAGGTCTAACTATTATTCATTATAAAATTTAACTTGATACAACATATTTTAGGCAAGATCCTAAAATTTCAAGCTATAATTACCCATGATTATAACAAGATCACACTCAAAAACTAGAGAGGCTTTACTTAAACATGAGGTCCACAGAAAGGCCAAACATGACAAAGGTAGACATAGGAGGTCTATATATTTTCCAGCTTCACCCTTTTAAGGTACCCATGATTTCAATATTTGTCTAATTATGGCTTAGTTATTAAAGTCTTCCATTAACATACTAGGTGTGGTACATGATCTCCCAAGAAACCCTAAGAAATATCTACCTACATTTAGCCTAATGGGTATATTAACTATTGAGGAACATATAATTTTTTGTAAGGCTTCGTTAAGATTGCTTAATGTTGTGCATGAGAATGTAGCTTATAGGTTATTCCCCTTTAAATTTAAATATGATTCTTATGAATGTTTTTTAATTTTAATAATAATTACATCACAAGATGGGATGATTTCAATAATGCATTCATTGATAAATTTGGTAAGATTGTGAGTCCTTGTGTTATCTACCATCAATTCACCACTATTATAAGAGATTTAAGTGATCCTATTAGGTCCTTTAATGTTATATTAAAAAATTTTATCAAAACCATAGACCATTACAATCCTGATGATGTCTTAACTTTAGATATTTACATTGATGCAGTAGAACCCATGACCTCTATGTTTTTAAAGAGATGCATGTCAACCATAAATTTATTACCTAGACTCTATGTTGAAGTAGTAACCATCAATGATCAAATGCAACCCCAAGGGAAAATGGTGTATTATATGCTAAAAATCAACCCATAAATGTTTGTGATAAACTTGTTTCCAAATAATAACCAGAATATCCCAACATTAAACTAGCTCCCAAACCTAACTCAATTGACATTGAGTAATGTAGCTCCCAATCAAAATTTAGGATTCGTAAATCATCCTACTAATGGATTCAATCCAAATGATCAAATGGATTTGGTACCATCTTTTAAAAATAACTAGGTGCATCATTCTAAAACTCCTAAAAATGAGAATGAATTATCCTAAAAATGGTCCAAAAGTTAAGTAGTGATTTTCTTCAATTGCAAAAACAAGTTGGAAGTACTACTAAAATTTTATGTAGGAACTTCTCATTTTAAAGGTATAACATGCCAAATAATAGGATTTAGAATGATATTTTTCACAATAATAAGAATAATGATCCATATTCTAAAAAATAAGACTATGGACATTGGACATTAACCTCACTGATATTGCATTGCCTAACTATTACAAGGTACATTACACAACCAAGTATGGGGAAATCGATTGTATATCATTTTTCAAAGCCTTTAAGGATTTCCAAGAGGATTTATATACATTTTAGGTATTCCCTATCAGGGATAGTGGTGCAAGAACCTCTATATCTAAGTAATCTTATCAATCCTTCATGGTAGACACCTTTGATTTACCCTTTCAAGAGGAAAATGAACTTGATGAGATCCCTAATAAGATATAATCCTTTCAATTATTTGTGAAGAATACATATCCCTTAAGGAATAGAGATTAGAGGTAGACTTTGACTACCTCAATGCCTCCAAATAGTTTAGAACTCCTATAGACCTTTCTTCAAATAACAATCTTGAGCCACCTAAAGGGAGTACTTCTAAACCTAGCATTGAAATTCCTAGATCTTCTAAGACTAGATATAACATTGTTTAAGACATGAAAAGGAAAAATTATAATACAAATTTTCTTGAACTTACATAATTAATTATTATATTTATGAGAATATACTAATATAATGCCTATGGTAATATGAAAATAACTAGGCCTAACCCCTATTAAGTCTGATAGAGTGATAACTCAGTTGGACAAATCTAGATTTAGGGTTATTAGGGAACTTTTAAATGTTTACTTGCAACTATATGTTGAGCCTATGGTGCAAAAATTAATTGATATTAAAGTTGTTGATATAACTAATTATTATTTAATCTTATTTAGTGTAGAATGGACCAAGGCTTTAAATGGTTACATGTCCACAAATTATTCACATCTATGTCTACCTTGGAAGGGAGTCCCCAATCAAATCATGGTTGAGAGAGAGAACCAAGAATGGAACATATGATAACTAAGTAAAATTTTATGAATGATAGGGTCAACATAATAGACTTAGACTTAGGATTTTTCACCCTATAGACTGATAAGGTATGTGATCCCAAGGGTGCTCATTTTGTTCTTGGACTATAAAAGTTGCATTTTGATGGTGCTAGGTGTAATGCTAGATCAAGTGTTGGTATTTTTTTAACTGCACCCACTAATAGAAAGTATCATGATTCTTATAAGCTATAATTCCCTTGTACTAATAATCTTTTTGAATATGAATCCCTTATCCTAGGCTTATAATTTTCTATAAAAATAAAGTCAAAGAGCTACTAGTTTATGAGGATTCAAAATTAGTGGTTAGCCAAGTTAGAAGTAAATACCAATGTAATATCTCATACTTGAAAAGGTATAAGTTCAAGGTTTGGGATCTAATTAAATACTTTGATGACTTTGGAATCATTTCTATCCCAAGGGGAGAAAACTAAGTTGCTGATGAATTGGCATCTGTAGTAGCCAACCTCATGCCCAATCAAGATTCCCCTAATTTCAGCATTGATTTAATCCCTTGTCCTTCAGTGCCTGATAATGTTAACCATTTCCAAGTCTTCAGTGATGATTGACAAATATTTGATTTTATGACCAATTCTAGGGAATTTGATGATCATATCATTGATGAGGCTAATGAAATTACATTTTAGGGGGATAAATTTAATGATAAAGTCATTTAGTTGAATGACAACAAGATCCCTAAGGGGATGATTGCTTTAGAGAGATTTTTTGATCAAGACAAACTAGCTAAGGTTTCCAAGGTTCCTAAGGTAAGTGGAAAATATTATAATTCTATTAATATTGTCCTCCATGATCAACCTTGGTTGGTAAATATTTGAAAATCCTACACAAACATTGAAAATAAGAAAGCTAAGGAACTCATTTCCCAATACAAATATGTCATAGCATGGTCCTATGACGACTTAATTATCTTTGATCCAAGGGTCATCACACATACTATACCTATTAAAGAGAGTTTCAATCCATTTATAAAGAAACAAAGGCTTGCAAACCTTGTCTTGGAATTGATGATCTTTAAAGATGTTAAGAGACTTCTAGACCTAGGATAATCTTCCCTATTAGACATTCTACCTTGGTGGTAAATTTGGTCCTAGTCAGGAAGAAGAATGGTGAGATTAGACTTTGTATAACTTGAATAAATCATCAAAAAAAAAGTATCCCCTTTTTTCCCTAGACCAAGTGATTCAAGTTGTTTTAGGTTCAGCTATGATATCTTTTCTTGATGGATTTTTAGGTTACAACCAAGTGTTGGTTGATAGAGAGGATAGGATGAAGACATCTTTTACCAAAAAATGGGGGACTTTTTCTTACAAGAGAATTCCCTTTGGACTATTAAATGTAAGAGACACCTTCAAAAGAGATATGGATCATGCCTTCCAAGGATTGATAGGTAAATTCATCATTATTTATATGGATGATATAACATTTTTTTCTAAAAATAGGGAAGATTACTTTATGCATTTACAACAAGTTTGTAAAAGATGCAAAAGGTATGGCACTTCCTTGAACCCTAATAAGAGTATCTTTTGTGTGACTGAAAGAAAATTATTAGGTCATGTTATAAAAAAATATGGGATCTCCATAGATCCTAAAAGAGTGGAGGTCATATCTATAATAGAACCTCCAAATAGTAAAAAAGAGCTAAGTCATTATTTGGTAAATTAAATCTTGTAGGAAAGTTTATTTTTGATTTTGCAACAATACTCAAACTACTGAATGACATGATGAATAAGGATGCCAAAGTAACATGGAATGAAGATTCTAGAAAGGCCTTCAATGATATCAATAAGGCCATCAGTCAAGCTTTAGTATTTATATGTCCTATTTTCTCAAAGGATTTCTACCTCTATTCCTTTACATTTGACCACACTATGGTTGCAATGTTAACTCAAATAATTTAAGGGTGTGACCATGTAATTGATTTTATGAGCACTAATTTAAATAATGATGAATTGAATTATTAATTGATTGATAAATAGGCATATGAGTTAGTTAAACCAATTAGTAAATTTAACATTATATCCTTAGAAATAAGGTACATGCTATCTTACTTAACCCTACCACTAAACTTATGTTAAGTTAGAATGATCTTGGAGAATGAAGAGGTAAGTAGATGTTAGTTATATAGGAACATGACTTGGAAATAAAAACAATAAAATTGGTAAGGTGCCAAGGTTTGATCCAGATAATTGCTAATACTAACCCTAGGCTAAGTATTATGCAAGTGGATTAAAAAAACTTTTGAGATAATGAATGGTCTAATTCAATCATACATTTGATAATTAATGGTGCTTATCCTAAAGGCCTATCTAGGGAGAAAAAGAGGGACTTGAGGTTAAATACAACCCACTATTTGATCAATAATGGGATCTTGTATAGGAGTAAGTTCAAAATAATTTACTTGAGATGTGTCTCACAAGAAGGAGCCACCCAAAGCATGAGTACCTTCCATGAAAATTTGGCCAATGAACATCCATCTAGGAGAACCACATCCCAACAAATTATTAAATTTGGATATTATTGGCCAACCATTTTTAATGATGCTCATAAACATGTGAGAAAATGTCACCCGTGTTAAATTTTTAGCACCAAAGAGCCAAAGATAGCAATGCCTCTACAACCAATCATGATTGACAAACCCTTTTCTCAATGGGGGTTAGACTTTATTGGCATAATCAATCATAACTCATCTAAAGGTCAAAATCATGTCCTTACTGCCATATACTATTATACAAGGTGGACTAAAGCTACAACCACCAAATAATGTATGACTGAAGAAGTGATAAACTTTTTAGAGGAAAGCATTTGTACTAGGTTTGGAACTTCAGTCTCTCTAGTGTGTGACAATGGATCTACCTTAATATATATAGAGATGACTAAATGGGCTTATGATAATGGTGTTACACTTAAGTTTTCCTCCAACCATTATCCCCAAAGGAATGAAGTCTTTGAGTTGACAAATAAGAAAGTAATGAAAGTAATCAAGAAGTATATTGAAGACAAGCCTAGGACTTGGCACAAGCTCCTTAAATTTTCACTTTGGGTTGATAGGATAAGAATCAAGCCAGATTTAAATGCCTCACCATTCCTATTGGTATACAAAAAAGAGCCTATCTTTCTTATCACTCTTAAACTACCCACATATAGATTTATACAAGAATACATGGAGGAGATTCAAGAGTTATCCAACTCTAGATTGATATATATAATTAAAATGGAATATGTAAGAGATAAGGCCTTTACTTATTTTAGTACGCATCAAACCAAAATCAAGATATGGTTTGATAAAAGGTCCAAGATGAAGTTTTTTAGATAGTGAGAACTAGTTCTCCTTCTGGATAAGGCATCTGAGCCCAAGGGCAATCATGTAAAATTCACACCCTTGTGGATTGGTCCATAACAAATTGCAAAAACATTCAAGAATAATACCTTTAAGCTCAAAGATCTACAAGGAGAAGAGTTTACATTTCCCACCAATGGGTAGTATCTCAAACACTACTTCTCTAATCCTCTTCCTGGGGTGTTCATGGAGTAAAGTGTAATATGATTAGATTAGTGTAGGTAGGATAGTTGGTTTATTCCCATGTTTTTTCCATATCATCCCTTCTTTGTACATAGGCATGTACATATTTATTTATTTTCCTTGTTTGTCTTTCTTTCCTACTTTTTGTTATGTGTTTCTTTCCTATTGCTTTGTTCCTTGATTCCAATAAGTCCTTAGGGACAATATTGAGCTTAGAAGTTAATAAGTTTTCTTGAAAACATTCCCCCAATTTAGAAATGTAGGTATGGACCCCATGCATAGGATGACCATGGTTCTAAAATATAAAGCATAATGTTATATCATAGAGAAACTAGTAAATACCAATGAAAAGGCCAATCATTTTATGATAACCTAGCCATTTCCTTGACCTCAAAATGGTTTTAAGAAGACTTTCACTTGTGGGTTTAAAACTCAAATTATCAAGGTATACCCCAAACTAGTACTTAATCAACATCCTTGCCTACGATAAGATTTGCAACTATAATTGATTTTTTGAAGATCAAATACTTGACCAAATCCTAAAACGTTGTTATCCTAGTGCTCAACCTTATTGAAATCATGAAGATCTAAGAAAATACAAAAATAAGGATACAATGCAAAAATAAAAAAAATTTAGGTATAGGTGATTCTGATAATCTCCATCGGGGCTATGGATGATTGGCTAGCAATAAATAAAGACAATTAGTGGAGCCAAAGGCATATTTATTAGGGCTATGGACACATGACTAGCAATGGAGCAATGCCTAAGCCTTCCCTAAGTTAAAACATAGTTCCTAATGAACATCTTAGCATTTTATAAGTCAATTTAAGTGATTAAGGACATGAAACCTAGAAGTTATTTCTTGAACCCCATGGAAAATAGTAAGTGGAATCAAAGCACACACATAGTCTAGATATGTCTTGGTATTTTACCTTAAAACCATAAGTGCAAGGTTTGTTTCAAATATAACCTTGTTTGGATGATGATATTGATCAAATAAAGTACATGACTTAATTATTTATCTGAGTAGAGTCCCTAGGTTCTATCATATTGCTATGTTTCCCCCATAAGTCACTATTTATTGGGACCAAATTAACCCTATTTTTTGAATTTAGACCCTTCAAAAACCCTCAAAATAAAACATGGAAATTACATCATGTCAAGGACTTTTATATAATTTGAAGGTCATCCACTTTGTCAAAAGGTAGGCTTATGTGGTTTTGATTTTCTTTAATTTAGACTAATAGTACTAACGAGGTTAATTTGGATTTTAGTTTCAGGTTCCATGACTTGTGTTCTTAAGAATTTCATATTCCAAAACCCTAGCAAACCCTCAATTCAAATTTAAATAAAATTAGGAACCAAATTTTTGGGAACTATTTTAAAATTCATTTATGGACTTGAGTATAAAATGAATATTATAGGCTTAATCATGTTTTTAACACAACTTAACTAGGAAACTTGATCCCCTTTTTTATTTCCCCCCTTTTTAAAAGTTACTTATGGCCTAACTAATGTCATCCCTTAGGGTCCTTTTAATATTTCCTAATTTAGCCTAAAGTTTTAATATTAAGGCCCTGATGTATTCATTACTACAATCATGACCTTAGTATTAACATCTTAATATTAAGTCTTTTATGTTTTTGTGGACCTAACTTAACTTCCTTGCATCTTGTAGGATCATACAGCTATCACTTTATCATGGTATTTGATCCAATGGATAAAATTAACACCAAGACCCCGAGAAGCTCCATAGATATGCCGAGTGGTATCCTCTCATTTGGCCATGAAGATTTTAATGAACTTAAAATTGATGTTCAAATGATTTCCATTACAATGTCTGAAAAGATGAACTTGACATCCACACGACCATGAAATTTAAGCCCATTAAAATTAAAGTTTCACTAGCTTAAACTTGACATCCACACGATCTTCAATTGATGCCCATGAGGGTGTATTTGATATCTACGAAACCCTCAATTTTAATCTGATGAAATATTTTAATTAGGGCCAAATGGCATTCTAAAATCCTATTTGATTACCTTAGAAATGGATCTACAATCTAAGGGAAATGCTCAAAAGATGCTTAAAAATGGAAGTCTTCAACCTACAAAATATGGAAATTGTCTTATGATAGAAATATGTAGTCTAAATTTATATGAAAGGATCCTCATGGAATTTTGTTTAAAAAATAATGAACCTTAAACTATGATTTTATGTTAAGTCTTATGTTAAAAGGGGAGGTCCTTGTCACATAGAGTATAAGCTAACCAAAGGTTTTCATATGTGGTGACCTAGACTATTTAGACCCTTGCCCTTTTGTTATAAATTAGGAAACATAGGCATAAGTTACTTATATTAAGGTTTATTTCATGCTTAATAAACATGAAACAAACCTTAGCCTAAGGAATTTAAGCCTAAATCATGACTTTAATAATGTACTAACTTAACATTCAAGCATTTTTGTAGAATAATAGTTCACATCACATCACTGGGTTTGATCCAATGGCATGAAGGTGATAATGACTTTTCAAAGGATCATGAGCTTATCACATGGTCTATACTCATTCGATGAGTGACTAACCAAATGATTTGGAGCATGAAGAAGGCACATAAAGTGCCAAATGTCATGACCACAAGGTTTGTAATAGAAAGACCCAATCATGGCCAAGGGTCCAAATTATAATCAATGGCTCACATTAATCTAATATTTTGATCCTATGATGAAAAATGAAGAATTTATTTTAAATAATAATGGCTAGTGTTTAAATGGTGTTTATGAAATATGCCACAAAAGGTCTAGACCAATGCCACATAAGCACCATCTAAGTAAAAAAGGACAAAATTTGAGATCTTGTGGGCTCAAAAACACAAAGGTATAAAGGAAAAGGTCCAAATTAAATCCAAGACTTGTATAAGCCAAGGCCTAGATATATTCCACCATTAAAGGTCTAAAACCCTAAAGCATATATAAAAGTGACCTGAATAGACTCAATTTGTTACAATTTGATCAAAGGAGAAATTAATTGATTTTTTTAGGTGCAAGAGAGCTTTCATATAGATCATATGTAATCTGGTGTGAACAATTAACAAAGATAGAGACCATGGTTGCTAAAATGAAATAATTGAAGGAAGAGATTGAGTTCTATTTGACAACAAACAATGAGGGCTAGATCTTTAAAGATACTGAGTTAGACCTCATAGCATTGAACATCTAGGGCATTAAGAATTGGTTTGATCTCTTCTTCATGATAGAAAAATTACAACCCATTTCAAAGGAGGAAGAGAGGAATGCCTCCATAAGTAGGCAACAATATGACCTAGTTATAGTCTAGATGGTTGGCCTTCATCACACCATGATAAAACTAGAGGTATTACATTGTATTTACATCTTTACCCCCATATTTTTTAATTGTAGAATAGATAATGAATGGATCATTAGGGAGTATGACTCAAAATTAGTAGCATACATTTTCCCTATTTCTTTTGATAAGTACTATAATATCCCTCTTCCCCATGTGGACCTTTCCAAAATCAAAGAGTGGACTAACAACCATGATTTGGAATTGATCCTTACACCCTGGTTGCATCAAAGACCTCATATGTTTAGAAACATTGAGGTCAAGATCACTATCATCTAATTCAGATAGGGCATTAGGGTAAAAATGACAATATTAAACCAAACCTTTGGTGCCCCTTCAACCACCTATGTGAATAATATATGTGTCCCATATGTGCACTACATGGTGGAGGAAAAACTTACCCCTCTAATTGGATACTTAATCAATGTTTTCCCAACCAAATAAGTCAATGTCATCAAAAAAAGACCTCAAAGAAATTATTTATGATGCCATACCTATTTTACACCCTTCTTACTTTAATAACCTTCACTGGGATTAGGAAATCATCACCAGAGGGCAAGATAACCATTTCACATTACTATTCCAAACTACACATCTTTAAATATAGGAATCACATGTAGTTTTTTTATGACTACATTTATCTAGCTATAGTGGAGGCCATCATAGGTATTCCCATGCTTAGGATCCACCAAATCATCAAAATGTATGTTGAAATAATAGGGGTCATATAGTATTACCTTAATTGTACAGTCATCAAGATAGAAGGAATCATGTTTTAACCTTACAAGCTACCAGTATATGTTCTAAATAAGCTTATAGAGTAGCAAATTGCCTCCTAGCTCATCCATGGAATTGATAAGAATTGTAAAGAGAATAGAAAGGGTCTACTCCACACCTTCCCCCTAAATATTTGGAAAACCATAATAAAATACTAGACATAGGTGGAGATCATGTTCATACATAGGGATTCATTTGGTTTCCAATTAGATAAACTCTAGATGTGGGATCTAAAGAATGTAGTGGGTGAGCATCTAAATGACAAGAAGCTTCCAAATATGGAATATGTAGATCAACTCAGTGTCCATGACACTATATATATTAAGGATAAGAAATATGAGGAGGTATTAGCCAAGGTCCAAGGCCAAAACATTAAGCTTGAACACAGGTTAATCAAGGATAACAATCCATCTAGGGAAGCATGGAAAATGCATTCTTTGCAATATCACTTACTACCTGGGCTATCTAGTATAGCCCATGAGCATCATTGGGCAAAGCAACCATAGCGACAAACAAAACAATATGTTGAGCAAGTTCAAGTTAAACAAGGCAAGGGCAAGAAGAAAGTGAGAGAAGTGAAACTGGAAGAAAGGCTTAGAGAGGGTACTCCATCCTCAACACTCCCACAAAGGCCACCTTCCCTAATTCAATATGTAGACATGATAGCCTTGGAACTAGGACAAACACTTAAGGGTACCCTCAAAGAACTTGTAGAGGCCTATGACTATGATAAGTAAGGGAATCCCAAGAAATATATAGGAAAAGAGCTTATCCCAATAGCATCCCATGATAAGAGGAAGGCAAAGCTAACACTAGTCCCTGTGGGACAAAAGAAGATACCAAGACTAACTTTCACTTATCCCACTAGTGAAGTCAATCTATTCAGTGACAAGTTCCTAATTCATGGACTAGTCATTCCTGACTAGTTCATCTATGGAAAATTACAAAAGATCCCCTCTCTCTCACATTCTTAGGCTATGATGAGGGTTGATGGTGTTGAAATACAAGATGATATAAAACCTTAGATAAGGGCTATAGTGAAGAAGTAGGAAGAAAGGAGAATTGTGTCTATTAAAGGACCATAAGGCAAGAATATAGATGATTTGAGAGA
The DNA here is from genome assembly GCA_037957365.1 of Torreya grandis. Lineage (NCBI taxonomy): Eukaryota > Viridiplantae > Streptophyta > Pinopsida > Cupressales > Taxaceae > Torreya > Torreya grandis. Next base: position 54,794 of record JARHVA010011060.1, read on the forward strand.
ATCTATTAGCTTAGGTGTGGAGGTCCTAAAACCTCCAAAATTCAAGGAACTAGTTACTACCATCCATTTCAACCCTAAAACACTAGGTCTGAGAGAATAACAACCAAGTTAGCTATGGTTCGAATAGAAGAATTCACCTTTCAGAAGGTGGGACCATTTATAAGATTAATCCCTATGGGAGGATAGTAACTAGGTGATACTTCCATTCATGAAGAATATGTGGAATGTTTTATTGAGGCTCATTCAATATAAGCTAAAGCTAGAGTCTAAGGTTTTAAGTAGAGGATACAAAATTTTCAAAATGAGAAGGAAAACATGCAAACATAAGCAATTTTATCTTTGATAGATGCAATGACCAAAATGCTTGATGAGTCATTTTATGACATGTTTGAGTTAAATAAGTCAATGAAACCAATTCAAAGTGTATTATAAGGGAAATGTGTACTAGCCAAGAGTTTAGTCACCTAGTGGTAAGCCTTAAAATATAAAATAACCCAATTCCTTAACATTCATGAAAATAAGTAGATCTCAAAATTTAGTACCATCCATATGGGACATTTGAGTATAATTCTAGAGATTATGATTGAAAATTTTCAAATTTTAAATGTATGGCATAATGGTGTGGAGAGGGTCCCAAAATATGATAAGGAACTAATTTCAAGATTTTAACTTCTTAGGACCATGCTTATAGAGCCTGCACAACCCAATGCCGTTAGGATCATAAGTGATAAGGAATTAAAACATAGGGCTACTTTTATAACCCAAGAAATCAAAGGAAAAGGCCAAGGTGAATCTAGGGCTGATAACAACAAAATCTTGAACATGATATTCAATTTAAGGGAAAGGACAAATGAAGCCAAGAGCATCAGAGAGGCCATGGATAGGAATGATAAATAATTTGATGACTTGGAAGATCAAGAGGAGGAATAGATCATGAAGCCTATTATGGATTTATATATAATTAATGAGAAACATGAGAAATCCATGAGCATCCACAAATAATGATAATTAGATGTGCCACTAGCCAATTAGACAATATTCTATTTTGTAGAATTTTGTAACATTTTGAAATAGAATATTCCATTGTAAAGGCATATGATATTTTGTTAGCATATTTGCCTCTAGGTTAGTATGATTGTGAAAATCACATGTATTTTAGAACTTGTAAGGACAGTTGCCCTTATCCTTGTACATTTGTATCTTGTTATTGACCAATATAGTGCCTAATCTTCCTATAAAGGCATGTATTACCATTTTTAAACGGGGATATTTTTGAGAAACTTTGTAGAATTGAAGTGATTTATAGAATCAAAATAATTTTGTAAATATTGTCCATGTTTGATGTGTTAATTGTCATTTTTTAGCTTTTCTCTCTATTGCTAGTTATGGTATTTATTTTCAATTGTGTCTTGGAATTTTGAGTTGTAGCTTAGTAATCATAGGGTTTCTAATTTATGCAACCTACTAGATTAACTAAAAAAACTTTTATTCTCCTTTATTTTTATTTTACTTTGTTTTCAAATGTGCATGTGCTATCTGATAAATAGTAATAAATATTTAAAGAAGAATTGGTTCTTACTTGTGATTCTTTACACTATCCTTTGAAATTGGCTTGGTATATAATGGAATTTGAGCTTAGGTTGTTCTACCTTATATGTCAATTTAAATGCATACTTAGTTGAAATGGATGCTTTGTCATAATGTTTAAGGCTAAAATTGGTAATCACTCTTTTCTTGTCTGCCTTACCCTTATCTTTGCTCCTTTTTTACCCCAAGATCATGTTAGTTTTATCTTCATTATAAATATCCATTTATATTAGTTTGTAGCCTAAATCTAGAGTGTAATTCACTAAGCATTAACATATATTCTTTGTAATTCATGAAGAACAGACCAAGGTGGCTCCCAACCACCAAATTATATAAATATTGTGGAATAGTTTATCTTGATATATTGTTATTTCACCATAAGCAACTAGATTGGCAAAGCATGTAACTCATACCTTGAATTTTCAAATTATAAAATGAGAAGTGGTATTTAAACAATAAGAGCACCTGTGGTTCATTTAGAAGCATCAACCCACAACTTCTTAAGTATGTCCCAAAAAATTTGGTTGAGCAAGATATTTCCTACTAGCTGTGGTGGAACATGGATGATGACTTGAAGAAAAATAAGAAAGGACTATTTCATGGTTCCTCCTTGATGATTAGTTGAATGTGTTATACCATCAGGAATTTTTTTGAATAAGTTAGAAATAGTTGAGATTATTATTCATAGGATTATTTTCCAAATAAGTATTGGGATCCTTATGGCCTAATCTGAAATTACATCCAAGTCCTTTGCATCCCATACCAACATGAACCTTATGACCATGATTTCATTTTTTTGAATATAAAATATGATGTTTAAGTTATGGAGAGATCAAAGGTAGTTATTTTGAATGATGGGATTTTGAGAATTATTTAAGGAGAGCCTTCTATAACAATTTTTGATGTACATAAAAGGCTCTCTCCTCTTGGCAAATGGTAAACCACAAAATTCTAGACCTCTAAATGTTCCTAGTAGCCTCATGACCAAGGAAACTCATATTGGCCAACACCCATGGTGATGATAATAGTCAAATAGGAAATGGGTGTGGAGTAAACCCTAGTAGTTACAAGTTCATCAAAAGAAGGACCATCTCAAACACCACCACATGTAATGAGGTATGTGAAGCAAGAGCAAGAGGTGGAAGAAATTCTAACTACTGATAGTGGTCTTGGAAGATAATAGGAACCAATTTGTATTGATTATTCTGATGCAAAAAAGGAAGTCATTCATGTTACCTTCTCAATTCTACTTGTTACAAGTGTAGTTGTTACTTATTCTTCCACTCAATAAACTTCCCCTTAGTTGGTAAGACCATAATTTTTTATAAGAGGAAGCCTATATTTTTTGGAAACCATACAAATATAATTGATAAATATCCATTACATGAGGGTCTAATAGACCATGGAAAAACATCCATCAAGAGGAAAGCACCAGAATAATCATAAAATGCCAAAGTCTTAAGCCTTTAAGGATTGAAATGGAAATCACCACTTGAGGGAGACATGCCAGGTAAATACATTACTCCTTCAACTACCTCAATCCCTATTATTTATGTAGTCCTTTTGATCTCCTTTATTTCTCCTACTAGTTTTGTTTCATTGGATCTTATTGCTACTACTTTTATTATTTCTATAGTTCTAGTTATTTCTAGTGTTGAACTTGTGTCTCAAGCCCCTATTATATCCACTTCCACTATTGTCACCTCAGTCACCATTCCCCATAGCAATCCTAAGCCTAAAAGGGTTCATTTGAAGAAAAGTAAATGAGCTATGGTAAGTGCCCACTTGCATGTTTCTTTCACCCAATTATGATTGTTAATGTATTCTTCTAGTTCCACCTAGTCCACTTATATTATTCCATTGAATAAATTTAGAAAGAAACCTATGTATATTATTCATTAAATGCCACAATTTGGTGGTATAGATTGGTCTAAAATAATTTGGACATAATTAACAAATGCATTAATAGTAAAGGCTTTAATACAAAATTCAAGGGACCTTTTGATTGAGACTACTACTGAGGACACTCAGCTAGTTGCCCCTACCTAGTTGGTGATTCCTTAGTGGACTACTGATTTGGAGACCTAAACTTCACAAAGACCTAATTTAGTGATAAAAAATATCCTAATGGTGAGTTACATATAGGATAAATCCATAAGAACCATCTAACTGGTCTTAAAAAAGGAATATTGAAGATGACATTGGTAGATGTTTAATTTTGGAGGAGAGACAAGATGTTTTCTATTTATTAAAGAGAAATAATAGGAGACTAGAAAAGCCTCCTTAAATTTAATATTTCAATATCTACTTTAAGACTCAAATAGAAGCTTTGATGTAAATTTATAAGAGGACTAAACAAGCTAAGTGATAGCTAAATCAAGATCTTGAATAGGTAAGGGAATAACACAAAATTGTTTATGTCCCTTCAAAAATTAAAAATGATGTTCAGAGTGTATCTCCTCAATTTTATACTATCCTAGATGATATTATTTCAATGAGAGATGAGATAGATCCTCATGTTATTAAGACAAAAAAAATTGTTTAATTCTTTAAAGGAAGATGAAAATAAATTAAATTTTATTATATTTTATATAAATAATAAGGCTTATAGCCATTTGGATTTGATGACACCATTAGAGGAAGTTAATGATCTCAACTTGGTGGTCATATAGACACATGAGGTCTAATATTGGGTTTCAATCATATAATATTTGATCAAAAAGCTTTCAGAGCATGAGAAGCTAATCTTGAAAATTTTGGATGAATTAAAACTCTCTCAAGTAAGAGACTCTATTAGAAAGTTAATAAATAGAGTTGAGTTTGAATAATTACTTCAGAAATATTCTACCAATTTTAAGTAGAGGATTCAAGGGCTTACATTAAAAGAAATTGAATCAAAAATCAAATGTGTCAATAAGAAGGTTATGGACATGGAAAAAATTCAGCTAGATTTCAAGACCACCAAAACTAAACATGCATTCTCACTAGCACAAGTCAGTAAAGTACATATGCCATATCTTCTAAATATTGACATCATAAGGGTAAAACATGGAATTGGATACAAATGTTAATAGGAGTTGGAGGAAAATAAAATGGCTATTTCACCACCATACAATTATACCCAACTGACTACTTATATTCCTCCTACTACTTTGGGGTCGACCATGCAATTGTCAACTTCAAGTAAAGCTTAGTTTTATGAGGATAATTTTATGTGTATGTTAGATGTATATTTAATTGATATAACTAAATTATATTTATATTTCTAATATTCATGTAATAGTTAAGTAATTTTATAATCATGCACATGTTACATTACCATGTAAGAGTGATCAAATAATTTTAGAAATATTAGGGTATTATTCCTAATTTAGTTAAAGGGTATGAGTAGTAAAATTAGTAAATAAATATGTAATTATTAAGATATTGATTTGTAAAATTTGATTGAAATTATAATTTTTCTAAAAATAGTACTGAGAGGGAAAAAAATCCAACTTAGATGTAAATTGATTGATTTAACTGAGACAGAGGCCAGATTTCATTATGTAAGACTAAGACACTATCACAAATAGAGATCTAGACTTAATTTTGTGATTGGAAAGTAGTGATAAAACTAGATAGTAGTGGCACCAGTGACATAGTACACCTCTATGAATATATTCCTAAGGATTTGAACTTTTGGGTTTTGTTCACAATGTCTATGTGACCCTATCTGCAAAGTTTTATTAGCTAAAAGTTTGTAGAGATACCTATAGAGTAGATTTTCTATTCAAACCCTATCTTCCATTGTGATTTGACTAATTTTAAGAAAGAGGGAGAGTTAGTGTGTGTAATATTCATTAGACATGGATTTACACCCCTTATATGGGAATGCTACCTACATACCAATACTCTGAAGAGGGATCAAGCCATGTGTAGTTCTCCCACTTGATGTGCTTTGTGAAATTATGTATATGAAGATGCAACTAGATGTGTTTGAGGTGGATAAGGACTAGTGTAATGATTTTAATGAGCTTTTAAGTGTATTATCTAGCTATATTCAAAGAATAGGGAAGATTGCTTGAATAGTCTTGCTTGTATTCTTGCTTACTGAGTATTTTCCAACCCTTTCCAAATGATCTTTGAATGGAATTTTACAAGGATCTATTGGTCATGGGTTGAATGTACTCATGTTAGGCTTACAAGGATAAGGATGGTGAACCAAAATAAATTGACCATTGGGACTAGAAATGGACTTGGACAGTTACACCAAAATTAGACAAGAGTGGCACCAACACTATAGTCCTAGTGTGGCTCTATTGTCCTACGTAGATGGGCCCTAGGAAGATTGATCTGTCATAGAAAGAGGAGTCTAGCTCAGTGGGGATCAAGTTTGGAAGGATATAGATGACTGATAATCATTGATAATGATGCCTATGAGGGTCATGAGAGCAATCAAGAGGGACCTATGGGTTAGGTGTCATTATCCATACTCAAGTTACCAATTTTCACATTTTATATGACTACATTTCCCCTCCTTTATTCTAATGATGCAACAAAGTGAAATACTAGGATAAAGTAAAATTGAAAGCATACCTAAACTTACCTAAAAGGGTGAAGCTCATGAATTTGTGTGATTCTAGGTGTGCATAGAGAGAGAATGGTATGAAGTATGACTATGCAAGAAAAAAATAAAGGGTAGATGATTTATTACTATATATGTTATATCTAAAATAAGAACATAAAAAGTTGGTTATGAGAGAGAAGAAGAGAAAGGAATAAATACACCTCACTGAGTATGTGAACTAATAAAAAACCTATTATGATGTTGAGTGATCCTAGATTATGCTATGTAATACTGGAAGATGTTGTACCAAGAGTAATATCATGAATGGAACCGAGTGCTCAATTCTCCAAGAGTGGCTCAAGAATGCAAAGGCTATCCCTTTGGCTCTATCATCACCCACTAGGTGAAGTTAGGTCATCATGCATGTGTTGATCAATTTTGGAATGTGTGTCTAATCCATTTGAATAGATGGCTCAAGAATACAAAGGCTAGCTAGTCCTTTGGCTCCATCATTTCCATATGAAGTGAAGCTAATAACTATTACTGGCATGAAATGTATGTCATTTGAGATGGCTCTTAAAGCCCATGAATGTAATATTATTTTATAATATTGGCATTAATAGCTGAATGTATGCTAGAAACTAGGCCACTCTTGGCCACTTTGAAAGATGGAGATTAGGCTTGTATGAAAGCCACTCTAAACTGGTGCACTAGGCTTGTATGAAAACCACTTGGGAACTCAAGAACTTGAGAATACAAAATCTAGGATTGTATGAAATCCATTATAAAATGATTCCAACCATATATAGATGGAATAAGTCATTCAATTTTATAGAATATTTGGGTAATACTAAACTTGGAAAGAAAATAAAATAAATGTGCCACGTACAATTCCCCAATCATTGGTGTCTAAAACATGGATTTTGATCTATAAGTTATATCAATTATCATATCTAAAACTAGAAGTGAAAGGCATCATGTTGTGTATGAATTCCCTATATCTAAATTATCTAAGAGAAAGTGTACTAAAAACTACTGATTTGAAATTAGTCTGGCTACACAAAATTATAGCTAAACCTACTTTTCTACCTACTTTTAGAAAGTTTGGTTTTTTTATTGTTTGGATAGGAGCGCTAAAAGTGGACACAAATGGCACTAATACTATTTTCCAAGTTGGGTGTTTTTATCTAGGGCCAAATTTGGTAACTATTTTATATTCTTGACTATCTACCTAGTTTGTTCTGACTAGTTTGATGTCTAGTTACTATTTTGGGTGTTCTAAAAACTACTATTTTAACCATTCAGAGATTTTATCTCTAAGACAAAACCCTTGTTTATTTTCCCCTATTTTGAGGGTAGAAATGAATACCCTATAATGACTACCCTCAAAATAAAGATACTTACAAGTGTGTTATGTTGTAAAGATACATGATATAGAAATGATAATCAATAAGATATCTCAAGATATAACATGATTTTTATTGAGAGATTGTTAGATCAATATGGGTATGCCTAAATGGATATAACAATATAATAACATTTGTAATATATTGACTTGGAAATGAAATTTTAGTTATTTTTTAGTTATCAGTTATAGGGATGGATCATGATGTCCATCATGGCATCCAAGAAAGCAAGATAAATGCATGATGTGAAACATGGAATTTAAAATAATGAGAAGCAAACAAGTAATAAACACATAAGGCAAGAAGCATACAAGGGTAGCCAAAGGGCCAAGAAAACAATGGACATGGGCACATGTCATGCAAAATAGAAAGCAATTAATTAAGGAATGTTCAAATGACACATACACATATAATTGAAACAAACAAAATTGGTGAGAAAGCCACAATCACATAAAAGAGTATAGTCAAATGACATTGGAAAATATCCTAAGGTATACACTTGAATAGAAAGCAATAGACATTGGCAAATATCCTAAGGCACATATAAGATGCAATTACGAATTGAGAAACACAATTATATCTATCTATGCTAAATAAGAAAAGAAAGAATGTAAATACTAAAAATACAATCACACCTAACTAATCAGAGAAAGAGGTGAAAGTATGAAATACATGGAGTACAAGACTAGGTAAATGCCAAGAAATATACAAGTGTTATATACTAGTGAATATAATAGAATAATCTATGTAGGATAGTGTCATGTCCCCTTTTCAGTTGACATGTTCTAATTTCATGGTTAGCCTATTATGCGACCCTCGTAGGCTGATAGGATGGTTAGAGGGTCTTGATGGAGATTGGCGTGGCTTCATTTAGCAGAATTTTTCGAGTTGGCTTTTGTTTGGGCTCGATTGGACATGTATTGAGGGAGATATTAATATTTGATTGATTTAATCAAATATTAATTATTTGGTCTAATTTTAATTTAGAAACCCTAATTATAATTTAAGAAAACCCTAATTAGGGCAAGCATATCTTTTGAGGGTATAAGGGTTTCTCATGGAGGCCATTATTGATGAGCCATTGATTATTTGATTATTGATTTTGAAGAATTCTTCTGTGAAGATTGAGCCAAGGGTCCCAAGATTCCATTACAGTGGAGAACATCAACTCTTCATTGTGTGCGATTTAGAGGCTGTGAGATATCAGCTGATTTATTGCCAAATTGAGAGATAGCTTCATACAGAAGTTATCACAGAGGTACAGATTTGAGGGATAACTTCACACAGAAGTTATCACAGTATTTTAGGTATTTATTTATTTAGTTTTTGATTCAATAAATTATACAGATAGAGATCTTCTATATTAGAGACATATATTTTCAGATCAGGGGTTGAAAATAGGTAGCTTGTGCGTAATTGGCGGCCATACGAAGTCCATACAAGTCCGTACAAACCCATACAGACACCGACCTCGGAAAAAAGAGATCCCTAGTGACCGACATCGGCCGACTGAAGACTGACATCGGCAGAGAAGGACCTATAGTGATCGACATTGATAGAATATTGACTGACGCCGGTGACTATGTGTTTGACACAGTAGGCTGAGACAGAATTTCCAAATTCAGGGTCAGTTTCTAGATTTGCAAAAAGCCCAAGGTTTCAAGATAGAATATTTCACATTATTTTATTTGTATGATAGAGACTCAATTGTGTAATCATCTAGAAGAACAAGTGATAAGATCTTTGATTTGCTATTGAGATATTATATTGTGATTTATTTATTCATACTTGAAATTATTTTGGTAAAAAGTGTATCTTTGTTCAAAACTATTATATTTCTATATTCCCTATTTGAAGGGGATATTACAGTGGTATAAGAGATTTTATAAAGAAAAAGGAGCCCCTAAGTAAGGGACATTATAGTGGTATCAGAGCTAAATCCTGCCATCCTAAGGGTGTGACAATCTTATGCAGCCACAAGAGTTGGGACCACACATGTATAACACATGTAGTAGAGCCTTGCTTGAAGGTACCCATTTGTTAGAATAGTAGCAGATTATCATGAGTGATAGATGTGAGTGTATCCCACCCAGGGGCCATAGGTATGATGCTGATCAGGACACCAAAGAATTTCATTGTGCTATGATGACAAGCCAACAACAAATGAATCAAACACTACATGCACTTATGACTATGATAAGGGGATGAATGCACCTGATAGACAAAATGGGGAACAAGGAGATAATAGGAGTGCTACTATTAATCAGAGACCCTAGCATACCCATTCTAGGACTGCTGATAGACCTACATGGCCTACATTTATACAGGATGAACCAGAGGCTCCATCAGAAGAGGCGACAGGTGATTTCCTATTTACAGATACCCTCATGGTTGCAAATGATGAGTGGAACTTATTAGATCCTCATGTTTAGGAGAAGATGTCCTTTGATCATTTTTTTACTCTGAGGAGAGAGCACTATAGATTAGTTAGACAGGATAGGAGGCCTAGAGTTCAATTCAGTGAGCTGAAGAAGGCTACTGGTAAGCTTTCTTTGACTACTTTTGATGGTAGTGGCAAGATGACAGCTCAAGCTTGGGTTCATAAGCTTGACACCTTTCTAGAATTGAGACCAATGTCAGAGATAGAGGCCATAAAATATGCCAATTTGCACTTGGATGGAGTAGCACATGATTGGTGGTACCATGGTATGGTAACACTTCAGCATAACCAGGTGACAGAGTACCAGGACTTTGTGGATAGATTGGTTGAGTGGTTTGACAGGAAGGATCCTGAGGTTTACTTTTGAGATCTAGCATAGTTGAGACAAACAGGTAACTTAGAGTCCTTCATTGGGGAGTTTTAGAGATTGGCAGTCATGGTGCCCAATATTTCTGAGCGTAGATTGGTAGTTCTCTTCATGGAGGGATTGACAGAGCCATTGAGAGGTTGGATCAAAGCCTTTGATCCTCTTTCATTATAGGTAGCTATGAATAAGGCACGTAGTATGAAGATGGCAGCCCCATCCCATAAATTTAACTCCAAAGGTACTTCTTCATCTAGAGACCACAAGTGCTCCAACACAAATACAGAGAGACCAAATTTTAACATAGATAAATCAGGTGTAAAGAATGATTCAAAGGCCAATCCAGAAGCACCACCTTTGGATCGTGAGGTGCTTAATGATCTACATAAGAAGAAGCTTTGCTTCTACTGCAAAGGTCCATATGATATCCATCATGATTGCCCTTTGGGGCCTAAGGGCAAGGCAAATCGTGTGATGTGGGCATATTATGAGGATTCAAATTCAGAGGATTCCAAATAGCAGAATAGTTCTGAGGGGCAGAGGCAGAGGCTTCATGGCCTAAGGAAGAGGTAGATTTAGAGATTCACATATAAGAGGCATGCCTATCTAGCATTCAGTCTGATGAGTCATTCAGACTCTAAAGAGTTTTGGTAGGGCAGAAGGTTATCACCCTTCTTGATACAAGAGCCACACATAATTTCATAGATGCTAGATTTGTGGAGAAGCGTGGACTCACTACCAAAGATTTTGAGGGCATAAGAGTTAAGGTAGTTGATGGTCACACTCTTAGGTGTGAGTGTATGATGAGAGACCTCCCATTGCGCTTGAACAACTATGAGTTCAAGGCTGATTATTATGTGGTAGACATGGGGGACATTGACTTAGTCTTGGGTATAAAGTGGATTCATTAATTTGAGGAAGTTACTCTTCATCTCAAGGACATGGAGGTTCTCTTTGATGTTGATGGGAAGACACATATTCTTAAGGCAATACGGGGCAGCAGCTTCAGATATATGTTCTTTCATTAGATGGAGATGCCTATACCACATGACATGATAGAGTGCGATGACGAGTGCACATTGGCACCAACACAGGGGAGATATTAGGATGATTTTGGTCTTGAGGTGAGTTTAGTTTAGGAGTTATCATGTGTGGTAGAGACTTAGCTTTTTGTTACAGTCGGGTCACAGGTTGATGATGATATGACTATTTCTAGCCTTCAAAATCCAGTTTTAGATATTATTCAGGTAAGGAGTTTGCTTGCTAATTTTCATTTATGGATTGAATGTTGGGGTGCTTATCTTAGTACTAGAGATGATGTGATGCCAATAGATGGACATGGCATGGAGTTCATGTTAATTGACAGTGGTGGAGATCATGACTACATTTGGGATCCAGGTGGATCGATTGATTTGTCATTCAGCGATTGCTTGAGGGCAAGAAATTTTAGGAGGGGCAGATTGTCATGTCCCCTTTTTAGTTGACATGTTTTGAGTTCATGGTTATCCTATTATGTGACCCTCGTAGGCTGATAGGATGGTCAGAGGGTCTTGATGGAGATTGGTGTGGCTTCATTTAGCAGAATTTTTTGAGTTGGCTTTCGTTTGGGCTCGATTGGACATGTATTGAGGGAGATATTAATATTTGATTGATTTAATCAAATATTAATTATTTGGTCTAATTTTAATTTAGAAACCCTAATTCTAATTTAAGAAAACCCTAATTAGGGCAAGCATATCTTTTGAGGTTATAAGGGTTTCTCATGGAGGCCATTATTGATGAGCCATTGATTATTTGATTATTGATTTTGAAGAATTCTTCTGTGAAGACTAAGCCAAGGGTCCCAAGATTCCATTGCAATGGAGAATGTCAACTCTTCATTGTGTGTGATTTAGAGGCTATGAGATATCAGCTGATTTATTGCCAAATTGAGAGATAGATTCATACAGAAGTTATCACAGAGGTACAGATTTGAGGGATAACTTCACACAAAAGTTATCATAGTATTTCAGGTATTTCTTTATTTAGTTTTTGATTCAATAAATTATAAAAATAGAGATCTTCTATATTAGAGACATATTTTTAGATTAGGGGTTGAAAATAGGTAGGTTGTGCTTAATTAGCAGCCGTACAAAGTCTGTACAAGTCCGTACAAATCCACGCAGACACCGACCTCGACAAACAGAGATCCCCAGTGACCGACATTGGCTGACTAAAGACCGACATCAGTAGAGAAGGACCTACAGTGACTGACGTCGGTAGCATATCGATCGATGCCAGTGATTGTGTTTTCGACACAGCAGGCCGAGATAGAATTTCCAGATTCAGGGTCAGTTTCCAAATTTGCAAAAAGCCTAGGGTTTCAAGATAGAATATTTCACGTTATTTTATTTTTATGATAGAGACTCAATTGTGTAATCATCTAAAAGAACAAGTGATAAGATCTTTGATTTGCTATTGAGAGATTATATTGTGATTTATTTATTCATACTTGAAATTATTTTGGCAAAAAGTGTATCTTTGTTCAGAACTGTTGTATTTCTATATTCCCTATTTGAAGGGGATATTACAGATAGTAAGTAATGTACATTAACATGATAATTAGAGTGTGTGGTGTAGGAATGACATAACTTAGATGGTGTAGTTATGTAGAATATTCCCCCAGTGGGTATGTATATCGATGTATGTCTCACTGTAGAAGTAAGATGCCCCCTCAATGGGTAGAGTGAATCAATCAAAGATCTAGATGTCACTACACACACTCAAAGAAGATCAAGTGAAGCATGGTAATTTAGATAAATCAACAAACAATAACATAAAACAACAAATGTAAGTCTAGCATAGTAATATAAATGTAAAGCATGGATGATGTATATAATTAAAATGTTTTTTATGTTTTTGAGTTATTTGAATGTTTTTGGATATTTGACATTTTGAATTGTTTTTGAATTTTTGATATTTTGAGCTATGTATAATCAATCATTAGAATAATATATATAAGTAATTGAAAAGAGGCTATATGCAGTCAAGCATTAGGAGAATATGTACAAGAAATTGAGAAAGTATGTACAAGTAAGGCTGAGAAGAGATTATACTAACTAATGAGTCTCATGGGAGAATCCCTATCATGGTGTCCTATATCAAACAAAGGAATCATGTGTGATTTTAAAACATGAGGGAATGCATACAAATATGACTCTAAATATTTGTATTCATTATTGGTATCTTGGAAATAATAATAACCTATATTGTTCCACTCATCATTGCTATCTTGATTTTGAACCAATGGAATGCTAGTGTTGACTTTTATTAAATATAGATCTTTTCCTTTGATAAATTATGTCTATGAACGATTTACCTTAGGATGTTCAATTAATCCCAATACTTGGTGACAAACATTATCAATTATGAGAATAGGAGTAGTGATGCCTTGAGCTTTCTTGCCTAACCCTTGACCTTGATAATCAAACAATGTTAGATATTTTTGACCAAACCCATTCTACTTTAAAAATTGAGCCTCATTTTGGAGAGGCAGATTTGTATCTTTTTCATGATTTAACTATGTTTGTGGTATTTTTTCTTTCTCTGATTTTGCTTTCTAATCCTTTTATTCTTTTACATTATGCTTTGGTAACCACTTTTGTATTGTTTCTAAATTTGACCCTTTGTGAATGTGTTCCTATGTCACTCTAGATTACTTGGCTGATATACCTTGTATAGGGTCCTCATTAAAAATTATTTGTTGTATATGTTGTTTCAATGAAAAACATGATTCTATGTGATGCCCATGCATTCAATGATATGCATAATAATATCTAGATTTTCTCATTGGATGTAGAGGAGGTATTTTGATCAAGTTAGATTTAATCATTTCCCTTAGTACCTCACTTGAAATCTTATTTGATATTTTAATGTTTTGAGAATCATTGGTTGGAAAGTTACTTTGTTGTGATTTCATGATTTGATATGTAACATTGCTTGCAACCAATTGACTAGGTGAAGGTACATATACATGATTGGCACTAATATGAATTTAAGGCTATTATATTATAATATAATTTTCTAATGTTGTGATCTTCTCATGTAATATTTTATTCCATGTTTGTAATTATGAAATTAACTCAATCATACTAGTGATTTGATCACTTAGAGTCTCACAAGTGGAAACCTTAGTTGCTTTTTATTGAACATGTAAGCACATATGTTGAAGAGGTTTTAAAGAAGCTATAGGCTAAATGTATTCATTAATAAAAATAATATGGGCTACCTCACCTTTTTTAGGAGTGTGATAGCATGGACCTAGTTAGATGGAAATTAGCTATCACCCTCTTAGGGGAGAGGATTAGAAGTAAACTATTTCTTGTGCATAAGATATGACCTTGAAACTTGATAGTTGGTTGTTAGCTTATGCAATGGATCCTCTAGGTAGAAACCATGTATGTGGGATAAAATGCATGTAATTTTAGTTATAAGTTGTAAATCAATATGTTTATAAATAACATTCCACATGAGAGATAGAATGTATTATTCACTAATACATAAAGAACTTTGGTATGTGTTATGACATTTTTAATGTGTTTAACATGATAAACTTGAGAATTTTTCCATATGAGAGATAGAAAGCAAGGAATGAAAAGCATGAATTTGTGCATGCATGAATAATAAAATTTGGCATGTTTTATGACATTTCTAATGTGTTTAACATGATTAACTTGAATTTTTTTCCATATGAGAGATAAAAAGCAAGAGATGAAACCTTGTATTAAATAAAAGTAAATTTTTCTTTGAAGGAGAGGTATTTTACTATGTTTAACAATGACTTTCTTAATGTCATCCCATATTATTAAAATTAATCATGAAATGAAAATGATGAACCTTTTTATTAACATATGATATACTTCATCATTCATGTACATGATAGGACCAAGTATGGTATGCTTATTATTTGCTAAAAATGTAAGAAATATTTGAAAATAAGTGAGATCCATTTTTGAAATCTGATTTTAGGTGTAAGGTGATACCTCAAGAAGAAATAGGACCTAGTATATTTATTTAGGGTTTGAAATATGATTAATTTGAAAATTACTATGAAATTTTTAAATTTAAAGTGAATTTATGAGTGAAATATGCAAGTAAGAAATTAGGAATTTATTAGAAAAGTGGTGGTTTAAAGATACCTAGAAGACGCAACTAGGGTTTTAAAAAATAAATATTTATAAAAATTACTATTGAATTTTGAAATTTGAGGTGAATTTTTTATTTTAATATGATAATAAAAAATGAGAAAATTATTGGAAAAATACTCAAAAAATATCGGGACCTAGTATGGACAACTAGGGTTTGAAAGATAATTATATTAAAATTACTACGAAATTTTAAAATTTTATGCTAAATTTTTATTTTATTATCTAGGTAAAAAATTATAAAAATAGAATAAAAATCATTAGGAAATTTACCTTATGGTTTATATGGGTTTTATATGCACACGAAGTAAGTCAGGTTCACCAAATGATCTAACAATTTTGGGAATATTAGGGTATTATTACTAATTTAGTTAAAGGGCCTGAGTAGTAAAATTAGTAAATAAATATGTAATTATTAATATAATAATTTTTAAAATTTTATTACAATTCAAACTTTTCTAAAAATATAATGAGAGTGAGAAAATTAAACTTAGCTTGAAACTAATTGATTTGACTGAGATAGAGGCTAGAATTCACTATGCAGGACTGAGACACTATCACAAACTAAGATCTAGAATTATTTTTATGATTGGATAGGATAATTAGATCTAGATAGTAGTGTATCTAGTGTTATATTCCACTTCTTCCATTATTATCTTGAGGATCTAATATTTTTAGGTTTTTTTTGCTGTCTGTGTGAACCTGTCCATGAAGTTTTGACAGTTGGAAGTCTATAGAGATCCATATAGAGCATATTTTCTCTTCAAACCCTATATTACATTATGATTTGACTAATTTTGAGTAAGATGGGGGGTTAGTGTGTGTAATATTCACTAGACATGGATCCACACCACTTGTGTGGGTATGCTACCTACATATCAATACTTTGAAAAGGGATTAGGCCATATGTAGCTCTCCCACTACGTGTGCTTTATGAAATTATGTATATGAAGCTGTAGAATGATAAAATAGATGTGTTTGAGGTGGCTAGGAACTGGTGTAAGGATTTTAATGATCTTGTAGGTGTATTGGTTGGCTGTATGCAAAAAATAGGGAAGATTACTTAAATAGTCTTGTTTATATTCTTGTTTTCTTAGTGATATTTGCTAACCATTTCCAAATGATATTTGAATGGGATTTTACAGGGATATATTGGTCATGGGTTAAATGCATTCATGTTAGGATGATAAGGATAAGGATGGGGAACTAGAATAAATTAATCGTTGAGGCTAAAAATGGATTTAGACAACAACATCAAAAGTAGACATGAGTGACACCAGTGTTATAGTCCTAGTGTGGTGTTATTGTCCTAAGAAAATGAGACTTGGGGGGATTTATCTGTCATGGAAAGTGGAGTATATCTCAATTGGGATTAAGTTTGGAAGGCTACAAATGACTTGGAATCAATGAAAATGATGAGTATGAGGGTCATGAGAGCAAGTAAGGGGGAGATATGGGTTAGGTGTATTTAGACACACTCAAGTTACCAATTTTCACATTTTATATGACTACAAAGAGAAAGTCTATTTTTTGAAACATAGTTTTGATCAACTAGTATTATACATGTAGAGCTTACATCAATTATAAATTGCATTATAGTTATTGACATGTAACTTAAACTTTGCATGGATTTAAGTGATGAGGATACCCCTCCCAAAATATATTTATAATTATAATCCTTTTGTATTTAAGGTTTTGAAAATTTATCAATATAAGAATAAGTCATTTTGAATTCCATGAAATTGTGTTGATGATTTTCATTCCAATTCTATGCAATTAGCTCTACTTGATTTTCTTAGTTATTAAATTTAGAAATTTGAAGTGTGAAAAATCTATAGATAATTACTTTTTGTTATTATTGATGTATGCTGATTTTATATATGAAACAACTATTAGACAAGTAACAAGTATTATTGATCTCATGTAATTAGGTAAATTATTTTGACTCTCTAAGTGTACATAAGTGTTTTCTTGATATATCTTTCTAGGATAAGCCATAACTACCTTAGATACCTCCCTGATCCTATTTATAATGTAATAAATAAGGGTCTGCAATATAAAATTTAAATGGTAGAAATATTTATTTGATATCCTAGATTTTCTATATTATTTTTCCCCAAATACCATTGTTATGTTTTTGTGTGAGGGCACAATAATTATTAGCTACAAACATTGGTATTAAAACACTTGTCCACAAAGAGACTAGCCAGAAAATAATCCTTCTTTAGATCATAAAGCCTTATTTTTTGTCACAACTCTCCCATTTTTGAGTTTAATTGATTAAAATATACCCACTTTTGAGTAATTTTCATCCATCCAACTCAAATAGGTTTTATCTTTCATATAGGTTTCACTCATCCACATAGACACCTAGTTAACAACCTACATACTCAGCTTGTTATTCCACCACCTAGTTATTTAACCCACACCTAAAACCATGTCTTGGAGTTTACATTAACTCCATTTATATCCTAAAATGTTAAATATTACCTCATTAAATTTAGGTTTTATATAAAACCCACATCAACAAAATATAAAATCTAGTGCTAAAATGAGGGATACGTGTGTGCCTTCCCTAATAGAGGTTATCCCCTATGTTTGAGTTACATTAGATACACCAAAGATAGTAAATAATTATATAGACTAAACCAATCTTTTGTTTTCACCTTTTTTAATACATCAAAGGCCTAGATCTTTCATTGTTATCCCCACCATATCCCAGGTTAGGATACCTTTCCTAGTGAGAAACATCTATCCCATTAATTCTCATATGGCTTAACCTTGGTTAGTTGGATCCACCATTGTATTAATAGGATATGTGAGTAATTTTTGAAAGAATACATAAAATTATCTACCTTATTTATCCCCTTATAGAGAAAGAATGATAGAGGAACATATCAAGTCTTTCAAAGCTACTTTAAAATTAATGAATGTCACTAATGAAGATATTGCATGTAGGTTTTTATCATTCACATTATAGGATGTTTTTTATGATTAGTTCCTCAATTTTTAATAGAACTCAATTACTTGATGTAACTTATTTCAAAATAATCTTATTGCCTAATTTGGACAAGTTACCAATCTGTGTGTGGTACATCAAATTTTCACCAATATAAAGAGGTATCTAAATGAGCTTATTTGATCTTTTAAATGTAATGTTTTAGAATATGTAAACTTGTATAAGTGTTGAATATAAACCACCATTATCACTAACACTTTAAATGTATAATAATTCCTTAGTTCCAATTACCACAATATTTTTTTGTGAAGAGCAACTATCACTAGCCTATGAATAAGTAATCAACATTGACAAGCAAATAAATATAGATACCAGGCACTCCCAACCTCAATGTTGGTTTTATAAATTTGAATATAATGCCTCATATGAATCATAATATCATAACTTTCAACTAGAATCAGTTGTATGAATAACTTCATATGATGTAGTATATAATGAATCAAAATTATGTCTTCTTGAACAACTCCATAGAAATAAATGGTCATCAACAAAACTAGAATACATTCCTATCTAATAATAAAAATTTTGAGGGTGTTGATTATACCAAATAAAATATAATTTTATACAAATAATGGTCAAAAAATTGAGCAATGACATCTTGGGCATGAAGAGGAAGATGATTAATACTACTAGTTAGAATATTAATCATAATTTTGGGTTTCAAAGATATAACATACCTTTCAATAGGTATATAAATAGTGTAAAATAGAAACAACCTAATAATTTGCCAAAAATCAACATAGTGGAGATAGCTCTACCCAATTGGTGTATAGTTCACAATACATCATAACATGGTGAACTTGATTGTGTTGAATTTTATGTAAAATTTGATATCTTTCAAAGAGAAATGGTGAGGTAGGATTTTATGAACAACCCACTAGAGTTACCCTATGAGTTTAATTCCTCAAGCACCACTATCATTTTTAAAAATCATGAGTTCAATTTCCCAAGAGAGGATAACAATGTAACATAGGATAATTATGATGAAGTACATGCCTTCCTATAGTATTAGAGAGGCAATTACAATCTAAGTAACAAGTAACCCTTAAAAACTTTTATTCCTCCAAATATTATGATTATAAAGGGAATGATTAGCCCTAGAACAAGGAGGAATATTGAAAAGAGGATAGAACATTATTAAATACATGAATAAAATTAAATCTAATGTCACTCTTCATGAATTGGCTCAGATCACTGAATAGAAGGAGCTCCTATGGAAGTTTATTAGAGGAAAGTCTACTATTGAGAAGATAAAGGATGCCCATAAAAATATCATATACAAGAGTAATCCAAAAGTTCCTTATTTATTATTAACTATTAAATCATTATGAAAGAATATTAATAATTGTTTATTTGATTCTATAGATTCATCTACTGTGATGCCAACTTATGTTTGTCATAATCTTGGATTGACTTCAAACCCATCTAAGAGGATGGTTTCACAAATAGAAAAAATAATGGTGTTTATGGTTGGATAATTCAATTATGTATGAATTCAAGTGGAATATTATTCATGTTTTCATATGAATATTATTATACTTGTGGTAGATATCCCATAGGGATATGGACTACTACTAACTAGAGACTAGTCAAAGATGTTGAATAGATAAATAGAAAAAAACTCCTCTCATAATTGGCTATATTGGATAGGTGTTTCAAACTATATTCAGATTTATTAGGAACCAAGAATTAAGCAACCAATTATTAAGTACAATAATAAGAATGAAGAGTTACTTTATAAATCCCCAAAACTTATAATTTATACCTTAAACACAAAATATGAGGTGTAGGAGCCAAAAGTCTAAGGCCTTACCAATTATGGACTTATTACGAACCCATGCTATCCCTTCTCTTTCCTTTGTTAGTATATTAGTTTCTATGGATTCATATGCTTATAAGTCATCCCATGAGAATTTTGGTTTATCCCACATTTATGGGAAGTATTAGTTTTTTATATTAGACTTATTATATAATTAAGTGTTTAGGCCAATGAAGACATCCACAAATTTATTATATTGAGTTTGATCAAAGGAGGTTGTCCACTTAAAGTGGCCTGTGATCCATATAATCAATTAATTTTTTTAATAATTATATAATTTTATTGTTTAATGTATGTTCATTAAATAAATCTATTATTCATGCATTTACATTAATTTATTGTAGGAGGATCCTCTCATCTGGTATCAGAGTGATTTCTGGGGCCAATTTTTTTATTTCAAAAGTTTTTTTTGTTAATTAATAATTAATTTAAGTATTTTTCTATATCTTAATAATCTATTTCAAATTAGGGTAAATACTTATCTGCATAACTATGGGAAGTGATTTGGCATAAGCCATAAAAATCATTGTGAGGAGTACCATAGGAACCCCAAAGTAGTTGGCCCATTAAGAGGACTTGCCAATGAAAAGGAAAATTACCCCATCTTAATTGACTACTTTCCACCTATGAGGAAAACCAAGAAATGTCATTTAGGGGTAAATCCATGGATATAAATTGTATAGCGATTGGTACTCACTCAGATGGAATTAGTGGCTAGAGAGATACGTTTAAAACCTTAGGTATCCTAGAAACCTAGAACCCATTTCTATTAATTTTAGAATATTCCTAGCATACTATTAAAAAAATTCTTATTCTAGACATGGTAGTCACCCAAATGGAGCAAAAAACATGGAGGATGAAATTTCCATGCTCAGGACCTAAATGAAAGATCTTGATGAAAAAACTTGGCCTCAATATTCGACATACCACCTTGAACAATAGATGGAATCCAAAGTTTTCTTCAAATACTAAGTTTTCTTCTTCCAACAATTTTCATGGGCTAAAGCTTGATTTTCCTTGATTCAATGGTGTAATCCAAATGGATGGATCTATTGGGTAGAACACTATTTTAGTCTACATAATACTTTTGATGCCAACAATGTCCCTCTTGAATCCTTTCACTTAAAACATGAATCCCTTCAATGGTATCATTGGTATATCAAGGCTCATAATGAGCTAATATGGACCAATTTTTCACTCTCATTTTTCAATGGTTTGGCCCTAATTCTTTTGATGACTTCACTAAAGCACTCACTAAAATTTTACATATGGAACCATAGAGAATTTCAAACAAAATTTGAAAAATTGGCCAATCACATAGAGGGATTATCTAATGAATTATTCTAGATTTACTTTGTTAGTGGACTCAAGGATGTAATTTTATATGAGGTCAAAATGTTTTAAACCAACATGATGATGGAAGCCCTAATGTTGGATAAGTTGGTAGAGGATAACATCATAGATTAGTAGTGATTCAAATCCAATTTTTATCCATTCAAAAATTCAACTCGATAATGATCTCAAACAATGATAACCCCCAGAACCACTCCTATCAAGCATTTGACTAAAGTAGAGATGTGAACATAGAGAAAAAGGTATATGTTATAATTATGATGATAATTTCACTTTAGTACATTGTTGTGTCGATTAAAATCTCTACCTACTATATGTGGAGTCTCTACTTAAAACTAAAGTCTAGGAATATTCTTTAGATACAATAGATGATCTAGAAGAAGCTTAATCGATTGTGGAATATGCTTACTAAGAAGACCAACTAGAGATCTCTCTCCATGACTTAGAAAGATTCACCACCCCATAAATCACCTAGATTAAGGGTTACTTCAATAAGATACCTTTTCAAATACTCATTGATTTTTGTAGCATCCACAACTTCATTTAGCCTTTGATTGCCAAATAGGCTAATTATTTTTTCCATACTTACTCCAACTTTGAAGTCATGATTGCTAATAGGGTAACATTACCTTATAAAGGGAAGTGTCATAATGTGTGTATCTCTATTAGATATTATAAATTGAATTTTGACATGTTTTCCTTGCCCTTAGGTGGTTTTGATGTTGTTTTGGGAGCCCAATGGTTATGCACATTTGGACCTATCTTATGGGATTTTGCTAAAATTTAGATACAATTTTCAAATAATGGGCAAAAACACACATTAAAATTTTTAAATCCAAGGTCTCTTAGCATCATAAGTTCACATCACATAGAAAATATTCTTAAGAATAATTCATACAGCGTCATTACCCAACTCTATTCCATTCAAATGCAGCCATCAATGGTCTCCAATACTCTATCTGATCTACAAATCATTCTGTATAGGCATGAATGTGTCTTTTCCAAACCAATGGGATTTCCACCTTCATGGATAGAGGACCACCATATTGATCTACTTCTTATAAGTTTTATCCTAACATCAATCCCTACTAGTTCCCATTTAAGTAAAAGAATGAGATCAAGATGCTCATTCGAGACTTACTAAAGTAAGGCATTATTCACCCCATTACAAGACCATATTATTCCCCAGTTCTCCTTGTTTGGGAAAAATATGGGTCATGGCACCTATGAATTAACTTTTGAGCACTTAATCACATGAAAATCAAGGATAAGTTCCTGATCTCTATTATTGATGACCTTATTGATAACTTCATAGTGATCATTTTTTCTCCAAATTGGATCTCTACTTTGGATATCACTAGATCCGATTCATGAGGATGATATCCCTAAGATATCTTTTTGCATGCATGATGGCCACTATGGGTTTATGATCATGCCTTTTGGACTCACTAATGCTCCTTCAACATTCTAGGAATTGATGAATAAAATATTATAGCCCTACCTATAGAAATTCATTATAGTCTTCTTTGATGATATCCTCATCTATAGTAAAACATGGTTTGAGCATCTCTAAAAATTGGAGCTTACACTACAATTTCTCTCTTATCATCATATCTATGAAAAATATTCCAAAATTGCATTTGTCTAGGATGGAGTGGAGTATCTCAGGCACATTGTTTTAGTCCAAGGGGTTTAGGTGGATCCCAAAAAATAGTTGTCATGAAAATTAGCCTCATCCTCAAAAATTCAAGATCTTCCATGGATTTTTAGGCCTGAATAGATACTATTACATGTTTGTCAAGGATTATAGGAATATTGTAGCTCTGCTAACAATTATTTTTAAAAAGGATGCTTTTACATGGACATAATCTATTGAATGTGCATTTTAAGAATTGAAACAACCTATGTGTACTACACCTATTCTATCTATGTCATATTTTACCAAGACCTTCACTATCGATAGTGATGCTTTGAAAAATGGACTTGGTGATATTTTCCTCTAATAAGTATGCCCCATTACATTCATCAATAAATTCCTTTCTATAAATAATTTAGTACTCTCTAATTATGAGAAGGAAATGATGGCTATTTTGCATGTAGTATAGAATTAGCAGCGATACCTACTGGGAAATCATTTTTGCATCAAAATTGATCACCAAAGTCTAAAATATTTCCTAAAACAATATATATCCACCCCATCACAACAAAAATGGCTCAAAAAACTTATCTATTATGGATATGAGATCACATACAAGAAGGGTAAGGATAATATCGTTAATGCTCTATTTCACACATTTGTAAACCAAGCTTCCCTTTCATCTATTTTCATGCCTATTCTAAATTGATTGGATGATTTATAGTAGTAATATGTCAATGAATCCTTAGTATCTTAAATCATTTAGTAGTTGGCCACTAAACCCTATGCCATACTACATTATTCTTGGGATCGTGCTTCTCTACAATACAAGGGTCATTTGGTACTTCCCCTGAGCAAAGATCTTCAACATGTTATATTATATAAAATCCATGATTCTCCATTTATAAGGCACTTAGGGATTCTAAAATATTATGAGTAGTTATGATACAACTTATTTTAGAATGGAATGAAAAAAGGCAATTCAATAGATGGTGGTTTAATGTGATATCTACCAATACAATAAGGGTGAAAAAACACTCATTCCTAGGTTGCTCAAACCCTTGCCTATCTTGACCAAGATTTGGACCAATATTTATATGGATTTCATTAAGGGGCTCCCTAAATCTAGAAGGAAAATAGATATCTTAGTTATGGTTGATCATCTCTCCAAATATATTCATTTTTGTGCCCTCAGCCATCCGTATACCTCCTCAATAGTCACACAAACTTTTTTGGACCAAATTTTTTATCTTCATGTCATTCCTTATTCCATTGTCTTAGATCATGATGCCACCTTCAATATCCATTTTTGGATAGAGCTATATCAATGCACTGGTACACAATTGAAGATGAGTTTAGGGTTTCATCCATAAATAGATGGCTAAACTTAAATTGTCAATAATTATTTGGAAACTTTCCTTCATTGCTTCACATAAGAATAATAACATCAAATGGAAAAGTGGATCCCTCTCACTGAATGGTGGTACAATACATCCTACCACATTTCAACTAAAATGATTCCATATGAATTAATCTATGGTCAAGCACCACTAGTGATCCTTCCATACACCCCTAGTAGTTCACTTGTTCAAGTGATGGATATGATTCTTTAAACCTAGGATCATATCTTCAGCACACAATGAGATAATATTTATATGGCATTAAATATAATGAAATAATAAGATGATCAACACTATTCTAAGCACACTTTTCATGTAGTTGATATGGTTTTTATTCACTTGTATACATACAATCAATCCTCCCTAAAACTAAAAATGCATCATAAGATGTCTCCCAAGTTTTATGGGCCATATAAGGTTCTCTACAAGATTGGATTGGTTGCTTATAAATTGGATCTCCCACCCTCTTCCCAATTTCACCTAGTATTTCATGTCTCTTGTTTGAAGATTTTTTTTGGCACAAACACCTAAGTGCAAACTATTTTACCAAAAATTTATAATGAAGGATCCATCCTTCTTAAGCTGGAGGTAATCCTAGATAGGTGCACATGACAACTTCATTCCCACTCCATCACATAGGTATTGATTCAATGGTATAGAATGCAAGTAGAGGATGCAATATATAAATCATTATTTTAGATTCAAAACCAATTCCCACATCTGAAGATTTGAGGACAAAGATTTTTATAAAATGAAGGGGATGTTAGGAAACCATGCTACCCCATCTCTTTACTTTGTTATTATATTAGTTGTTATGGATGCATATGCTTTTTATGTCATCCCATGATCATTTTTCTTTATGCTACATTCATGGGAAGTAATAGTTGATTAGATTAGACTTATTATATAAGTGTTAAGGCATCCATAATTTTATTGTATTAAGATTACTCAAAGGGGGTTACATCCTCAAAATGGCTTGTGATCAATATAAACCCTTTAGTGTTCTTCTAATTATATAAATCTATTATTTCATACATTTTCATTAATTTGTTACTAGAGGATCTTCTCATGACTCTCCTTTTCAATAGTGTAATATCAAATCAGGGATCAGGCATGGATGCTAAGTTAGTTGACCCATAAGGTAAAATTTACCTATAAGACTACAATTTACAAATCCCTTACACAAATAATAGAGCAAAGTATAATGCATTGATTTTGGGACTACAATTTTCTCTCAATAATAATGTCAAGCAACTACTAATATATGAAGATTCAAAGCTAGTAATTAAACAAGTCAAAAACAAATAATAGTGTAAATTGTCATATTTGAAGAGCTACAAGCATATAGCCTAGGATTTTATTTAGTCATTTTAATCCATCAATATAGTTTTTGTTCGTAGAGAACATAACTAGGATACTAACTCAATGGCCACTTCAACTACCAATTTATAACCATTGTAGGAATCCAAGGTGTAGAGATTTTCCATCAAGATCATGCCTTGCCCATCTATTCTTGATAATATGGAAATTTTCTAGGTATTTGATGAGGAATAATATATTATTCAATTGTTAACTAAATCAGGACAATGTGAATCTCATATCATTGATGATAAATACGTCATTTATCCATGCCATTTGGAACTAAGAGAAGGTTTTATTCAACTCAAAGAAAAATATTTTTCTTTAGGGATGGTTTCTTTGGAGAGATAATTCAATATATACCCCTAGGCTTAACATTTGATGCATCCCAAATTTAATGAATCTGAGTTAAATAAAGAGAACTTGGGGGATGATAATGATCCATTCTATGTCAATATTAGTCTCAGATACACGCTAGAATAAAGATAAAGGGTAAATTATTTACTCACCTAGTATAAAGATGTGACTACATGGACATATACGGAATGAAAGGTTTTTAACCCAAGATTCATCACCCATACAATCCCATTGAATCCATACCATAATTCATTCATTCAAAGATAGAGGCCAGTCAATTATATCCTATAACTATTCATCTAGAATTAATTGTAGAAGCTATTAAGTATAAGGATAGTGTTCCCTATTAGACATTTTACTTGGGTTGACAACTTAGTTTCAATCAAGAAAAAGACTAGGAAAATTAGATTGTGTTGATTTCAAAACCTTAATAAGGATTATAAGAAATAAAAGTACCCTTTACCTTCCTTCGATGAGGTGATCTAGATAGTAAGTTATTTCGAATGATGTCCTTCTTGGATAGTATTTTAGGATATAACCAAGTGTTGGTTGAATATGAAGACAAAATGAAGACTACATTTAACACAAAGTGGGTTAATTATGCATATAATAGGATGTATTTTGTCCTAATTAATGTAAAAACCACATTTCATCAAGCCATAGACCACACATTTCAAGAGTTGATAGGTAAATGCATAATCATTTACATGGACAACCTCACTATTTTTTCAAAGAATACAATCAATCACATAAGCCATCTCCAGTCCATCTTTGAAGGATGCATAAGGTTTAGAATCTTTGTAAACCCTAAAAATAACATATTTAGTGTTACTGAGGGCAATATATTAGACTACATTTTCACCAAGGATGGTATCACCATTGATCTAATAAGAAATCAAGGGATTTATAAGATTGTGTTCCCAAATAACAAGAAGGAGCTCAATTCTTTCTTTGGAAATATAAATTTTGTGAGGAAGTTTATAATAAGTTTTTCATAAATCATTAAAACTTTAAATTCAATACTCAATAAATATGATAAATTGGAGTGGATACTAGAGGTCCAAATTCCTTCCATTACATCAAGGATGCCATATCTTAGTCTCTAGTGTTAATAATCTCAAACTTCAATAAAGATTTTTTATTTTACTTATTTTCTTTAGAACACATAATTTTTTTAGTGCTTCATAATAAATATGGAAGTGATAATTATATTAAATTCATGAGCACAAACTTAAAATAAGTATATATATTAAGTATTCCATGATAGATAAGCAAATCTTCACTCTGATCAAAGTGATAAAGATATTCAGACATTACATCTTGAGAAATAATACTTGATATTATGCTAGATCCTATAATCAATATCACTTTACAATATAATGAATTGGGATATTTCATAACCAAATAGATGGTAAAATTATGTTTGTTTCACCTAAAAATCAAGCCTACCAAAATTATCAAAGGGTAAGGCATAATTCAACATATGACTAAGCCTAACTTATGAATCACCATTGAGGAGGTTTTTCAAACCTAGGTATCTAAAGGAGATTGGTATGTTGATATTATTAGATATTTACTCATAGATACTTGTTCCCTGGAGCTAATTAGAGAATAAAGGAGATATTTGAGGCTCAAAATTTTTCACTATATGATCAAAAAGGGGATTCTCTATAGAATAAATTATGAACACATCTATTTGAGATTCATATCATGAGAAGAAGCTCAAGATATTTTGGAGAAACTACACTAAAATATTGGTAGTGGTCAGCCATTTAGAAATACCATAGCACATAATATCCTCCCAATGGGATACTATTGGCCAATAGTATTCAAGGACACACATTCACATGTAAGAGCATGCTATGAATTCCAAGTGTTGGAAAAAAGAAAAGTGCACATAATAATTCCACTACATATTATCATTGAAGGAAGGCCATTTCTTAGTGGGTCTTATATTTCATAGGTGCCATCAACTCAAATTCTCATCTAGCCACAATTTTGTGCTCAGTACTATAGATTATTATAGAAGGTAGACTAAAGTAGTGGCTACAAGGCATTCCATACATAGGATGTAATTATTTTTCTAGAATAAAAAATCACAACTAAGTTTGGTACCCTTGTTTTCTTAGTTTGTAATAATGGGACAACATTCTAATCAACTAAATTTAATTAATGGGCCCATGGTAATCAAATCACCATCAGGTCATCTTCCAACTATTACCTATAGGGAAATAGATTGGTTGAATTTATAAATAAGAAATTAATTGATTCCATTAAAAGTAATTCATGTAAAAACCTAAAGAATGACATAATTTATTGAAGTATTCAGTATGGGTGCATCATTTATAATATAAATAGAGGATTCAAGGAATGAAGCATTTATTAATTTTAGTAAACATCATGACTTGGTTAAAAGATGGATTGATAGAAGAGAAAAGTTTAAAACATTTAGAATATCTAACCTAGTACTTCTATGGGACAAAGCCCATGAAAAGAAAGGATATCATGACAATTTTATTCCTTTGTGGATTATACCTTACCAGATATCAGAGATATTGGGTAATGATTTTTTTTGAGTGACCTCCAAGGTAATGGATTGACATATCTAGTTAATGGGTAGTTTTTCAAGCATTACTTCATGGTTTTACCATATAGAGATGTCCCTAAATGACCAAAACTACTAAGGTAGAGGTAGTAGGTTATATTTACTATTTTCTACATTTCTCTTTCCTTAGTTTAGTTCCTTACATTCTATAATATATGTCTTTATTTTTTTATGAGAATCAAATTTACCTCTCCTGGTATCACCAAACTAATATCCAGTTCACTATGCTTTTTATCCATGCTTATATATATGAATTTTGAATCTATAAGATAGTTTACAAAAGAGTAAAAACTATGATAAGTAAATAAAATGGAGCACACAAATTGGATTTGTTTGTAGGTTTTACACACTTATGTTGAGACTTTTAGAATTTAGGTATGCAACAAATAGGTTAATTATGGTTATATCACAATTTAATACTTCTATCATGTATGTAAAACTTGTTCTCATTACTCCATATAAATTTAGAAAGTTTTATCATATATTTGGATCAATTACACTTCTAATGTTAATACTTGTTTAATGTAATAACCATTTATATGAATATAATTAAAAAGGACATTATGATAAATCAAGTTTCCATTTTTTAACATACACTAAATCACAATGATTCCTTCCTTCCTTCTTCAACCCCATTCTAAAAAAAATGAACATTACATCTTATAGAGTGATAAATAAACCTAAATAAAATATAAACATGATCAAAGACTCACATGATGGAATAAGATCAATGTATCATGCATCATGAAAGAATATGAGGGGAGGCAAAGAGGAGGAACCAAAGGTATCTATTTTGGGGTTATAGACTTCTACATAAAAATATAGAAATTCTCAAGTTTCCCTAGTTCTAATATGATTTAAATAAATCAAAATGAAACCTACTATTATTCCAAAGCTTTGATAAAATCCTCAAAACAAGGGTAAAATAGAATCACTTCATCACACATAGATCTAAGGTATGAGCAAAGTTTGTATTTTGTATGAAGTCATTTAGAGTCTTTTTCATGTTTTTGATTCAATTATTCTCTTTTAGTATGCTTCATGTTTTATTTGGTATTTTTAACCAAATATCTTAGGTTATTGAATACTCTAGAGTATTCCCCCCATGAGTTGCCATTTGTTGCACTCAACGCACCCCCATTATTTATTTTCTTTTGAATGAGGACCCACTATATTCTGAAAGGTCTAAGTCTATTTTGAAAATATTTTTCATATCTATTTACATCTACACCTAAATTCATTATTTATTATAAATATTAGATTAATTTTTCATTTTTTGGTTTATTCATACTAACTTATTAATATTCTTCGAGAGTTTTGTATGTGTAAATATTTTTGGATTATGTGCATCTATTACAAAGTTTTAGAATTCACTATTTTTCCTTTCCCTAGTTGTGTTTTCCATATATTTTTAGTCTTCAAAACTTTTGTTCAAAAATTTGGCTTTCAACATTTTGATCCTTCACATCTTTTTTCCTTCATGAGAAGTGTTTATCAAAAAATTTATTCATAGGTTTTTGTTCATAGAATTTAGTCTTCATATCTTCTATTTAGAACTTGCGCATCTTCAAAAAAAAATTGCATATTTTATCATAACTTTTCCTTCACATATTTTACATTTTTCAAGTTTTATTTGGAATTTTTACACTTCAAAAACTTTATGTTTCATAGGTTTTGTTTGGAAGTTATGATTTAGAATGTGTTCAAGATTTGTGATTCATAGGTTTTATTAATAAGTTTTGCTTTCCATGTTAGGTTCAAGATTTAAATTTTATAGGTTTTCTTCATAGGGTGTGTTTGCATGAATTGGTCTTTAGATATTTTATTTAAAACAAATATTCATAATTTTTGTTTTAATACTAACACTTGATATCTGAAGGCAAATTATGTGGCATAGTTGGTACTGCATGAAATAAACAATAATATGACACTTATCTAAGGATACAATGTGGTATTTATCTAAACTTATTAAAATCATATGTGGTATACCTACTAAATTTAAGTGAAAATTGTTGAATTAAATGAGTAAAACAAGCTTGGAAATGTTGGACATTAATGGCACATAACCTAAATTAAAGTCTTATACTCAAAGCTATATCATCAAACTATAAAGAGAAATTATGCTTATTTATTTCTAATAATGTCTAGTGAGATGTCACTCCAAAAATAAATATAATCCCTATTTGTTTGTGTTCTATTACAAATTTATTATAATAAGCAAACAAATAGTTAAATTATCATGAAAATAATGTAATTAAACTATGTAGTAATGGCCTCTTTATCTAAGGTGTTTAGGGGGTGATGTCACCTTATAAATTATCTATCAAAGACTCTAAAAAGCATATTGACACTATTTTATATTTAACTATGGTTTACCAATGAATATTCTAGTTATTAAGCTCTATGGTATGTAGTCAAAGGTGTATATGCCCATTCACAAGAAGAGTTCCTAACATCCCCACAATAAAAACTAGTAGTAGACTTGATACCATTTAAATGTCAATAGATACATTTTATAATGCTTCATCCTGAGGTGAAGACTTACATTGAATTACTAAGGGACCTATTATTTTCTAGGAAGTTGACTTGCGGTGGATTGCTACACCACCTAAGACATAAGATAGTCATCACTTGCATCTCATGGGATGCTTTTCAAAGGTATCTATAGCTATTAATTACATATGTTACTTTTGATGGACATCAGGTGGAAATGTGGAATAAGATAACCTTGATTGAAAATACTCTAAGGAAATGGGTTGATCATAGAGAGGTAGTCAATCTCAAGGCTAGGGAACCAGTGCCTATTACCAAGTTTTATATAGGTATCTACATGGAATGGATTTTTTGAATAAATTATATGGTCACCTTATCATCTAATATCTCTATTTGTAATGGGTATCATTTCTATATTTGATGATGACTTCAAATTTGACCTTCACACTAGGAGAAATAATCATTACAAGACTTAAATAACAAATGTTTAATAAGGACAAGAGACACCCAAGAATCTATTTATACATGTTGTCTTATGTGTTGGATGATATCATGGGTAACTTATATATACATAATGGATCACTCTAGAGCCCATTCTGAGATTTTATTAAAAATTGGGTATGCGATTCTTTTTCTTTCCTCTACATTTATGCATATATGAGGAACATAGTCAAAATTACTAAGAATGTTTACCCTCAAGTATGGAGGGTGATTGATTAAGAACCCTTACTTAGAATATCAAAGAACATCAATAGAAATTAGGGATAAATTGGGATTATTAGATCTACCCCAACTACATAGTGACAATGGTCATGGGGAATAATGTTTATCCATTCTGGCTTCCCATTTATGTACCCACCAAGCTAATCAAGTAGGATATTGACTACTAGATATGGTGGAGTGTGGATGGAGACCTTAAAAAAATAAATAAGAACTATTTAATGGTTCATCCCTAACGATTAGTTAGATGTGCTATACCATCAAGAAACATTTTAGAGAAGTTGAAAAGAATATAGAGTACTATTCATTACATTATTTTCCATATAGGGGTTGGGATCATTAAGGCCTAATCCAAAAGCACATCTAAGAGATTGTCATCCCAAACTAAAATATAAACCTTATGACCATGATTTTATTTTTTTGAATGTAAAATACTATGTTGAAGTTATGGAGAGAGAAAATTCAACTAGTCTAAATGAGGATATTTTGATCATTATTTAAGGAGATCCTTCTATAACAATTTTTGAATCATATAGTAGGCTCCCTCCTCCAAGTGGATGGTCAACAAAAAATTATTGGACATCCCAACATTACTAGCATACTCAAGACTAGTGAACCTCCTTAAAGAAACCACCCATAGTGATGAAAACAATAAATAAAGAATTTGGGGTGGAATAAACCCTAGTTATTACAAGTTCATCACAATAAGGACCATCTTAAACACAAGCAATTGTAATGAGGGATTTGAAGTAAGAGCTAAAGGTGGAAGAAATTCTAGCCACTACTAGTGGTCTTAGAGGACAAGAGGAACTCATTTTTATTGATTATTATGATGTAGAAGAGGAAGACCTTGTTGCCTCCTCAATTATAGTTTTTACAAGTGTAGATGTTTCTTCTTCCTCCACTTAGCAGACTTCCCCCATTAGTTGTTAAGACCATAATTTGTTATAAGAAGAAGCCTAGATTTCTTAGAACTCTTATAGATATAATTTTTGAAGTTCTATTGTAAGATGGTCCAATGTACCATGTATGAACATCC
Source organism: Torreya grandis (assembly GCA_037957365.1). NCBI lineage: Eukaryota > Viridiplantae > Streptophyta > Pinopsida > Cupressales > Taxaceae > Torreya > Torreya grandis. Next base: position 88,120 of record JARHVA010011060.1, read on the forward strand.
ATCGAGATGGAACCTAAGGATGAAGAAGAGGATGAGGAACTATAAAATCTTAAAGCCTTAAGCCTTTAGGGATTGAAAGGGAAAGCACCACTTGAGAGTGAAAATTTAGGTAAAGACATTACTCTTTTAACTACCTCAATCCATATTATTTCTACAATCCCTTTGACTTCCTCTATTTCTCCTACTAATTTTATTTCATTTGATCTTATTACTCCTAGTGTTATTATTTCCATAGTTCTAGTTATTTCTAGTGTTGAGCTTATGTCTCAAATCCCTATTGTCTCTAATTCCACTATTATCACCTCAGTCACCATTACCCCTAACACTCCTAATAACAAAAATGTCTATTTAAATAAAACTAAAGGAGCCATGGAAAAATCCTAGTTACCCTTTTCTTCCACCCAATTACGATTTCCAATGCCTTCTTCTAGTTTCACCCAGTCCACTTTTGTTGTTTCATTAAAGAAATTAGGAAAGAAAAAGCCTATGTATAAAGTTAATCTAATTCCATAGTTTTCTAGAATATAATGGTCTAAAATAATTTATCCATCATTACCACACCCTTTACAAACTGAGGCTTTAATAAAATCTTCAAGGGACCTTTTGTTTGAGACTAATGCTAAGAACACTCGGCCAATTGACCCTATCAAGTTAGTGATTCCTCAGTAGGCTACTTATTTCTTCATATCCCAATTTCTCTCTAGGATAAATAACCTATTTGATTCATGGTTTATTATGGTTGATTAGTTGGTTAACTAATTTTTTGTTAATCTTAATGACACATGTTGATTATGAGATAGTTGGTGTTGCTTAATTTACATGATTAGTTTACTATGAATTAGTAGTATGTTTACATTATGTATATTGTGATCATGTTTGTTAATTATACCAAATTATTTTATGGATATAATTATGTTTCAATATAACTACCTACATTGTTTTAAGGTGGATGTAGGACATATTATTCCCTCATAGTGTGATTGAGGGAGAGCATCATCAGATAGGGTAGTTTATATTAAAACCTTGGGGAATGATAGAGAATGAATCCATAAACCCTTGAAAACACCATATTTGTATTTCATGTTTTTTTTATAGATAGTTACAGTATGTTTTGTTTTACATTTGAATGATTGTTATGATCTTGTATGCTTTCACTAATCTAGTTGGTTTTAATGATCATAATGATTATTTGAGTGATATATATAATTTAGCGATCTTACGTAACTCATCTTGTTTGACATAATTGGTTGGCTAAATGAGTAAATTTATTTATTTTTATTTACCTTACTACCTTAGTAACTATGGATGTATAGTATAAAATTATGATGTTAGGGTGGATACCATAATGGTGATTCTATCTATAATATTTATATAATAATAATTAAATATTATTATTATTATGATATTATATATGTTTAATTTAAATGTCAAAAAATAAAAAGAATTTTTTCAAAAGTTAGTGTATTTGACTAAATATTGATCAAAAGTTTCATATTCAAAGTACATTATACATTGGTTATAATTGTTAAATGATTTAGAGAATCATTGTGTTTGCAAAGTGTTTGTTTGTGATGACATGGTTACATAAACTATAGTATTTGAATATATTTCCATACTATATTTCAAATGAGTAGTTCAATTTGCATGGAAATTTAATATTGAATAAGTTGATAGTTTTAGATTGAGGTAAAAACATGTTTTGAAGGGGCCTCGAAACCCTGTAACAGAGAGCAAAATAAAGAACGTCTAAGCCCACAGGCAACGCCTAAAAAACACTACAATGAAGTAGAAAAAATAGGTTTTAAATGGACCTGAAACCATTAGAGACACATCTGGTCAAAACCCAAAAATAGAAATCTGGTAGCACAACAAACAAAAGATAACAAAAGGAGAACAAAGATCAGTACTAGTTTCTAAACCAACAAGAACGACCAGATTATTCATCCAATTCTAGTATCAAGTTCAAGGCTTCTTTTCCTTTCAAAGCAGTTTCCTAGGTGGTAGCCTCCAGCAAAGCTCCTTTTTGTGTATCTTTCTTTCTGGAACTTTGCCTTGTCCTTTTGCTAGGACCCTCTAGTGCTTTGGTCTCCTCATTGGCTCGTTTACCTATATTGATAGCAGCTGCACAAATGTTGGACGTTACTTCCTCCATTTTATTTCTGTTGTCCTTTATTAATTCTCGGAGGTTGTTTTCGTAAGCTTTGAGCTTGACAGGGATCTCACTTAACTGATTTTCCATGTTATTTACTTTGTTCCAAGCAGCTTTTAGAGAATCTTCCAAAGTTTCTGCTTTTCTCTTGAGATCAATGATCTCCCTACACAACTAGGAATCAAATTTAGAAGAAGACTCAGCTTTACAGTTAACCCAAGTCATAGGAGTGTGTATTTCTTCATTCTGATGCTTCCCTCTCCAATCCTCAGACTTTTTATTGGGGCTAACCCTGGCTTCTTCAAAGAAGTCTTCTTGACTCTTTTGTTCCCACTCATTGATTCTAGTTTGAATTTCCATCTCCATATTTTGAATATCATCCTGGACAGAAATTTCCTTTTCATTCTTAGAAGTTGGGTCCTCACCAGGATCTTCCTGGACAAAATCATCCTCCAACACTTTCTGGTTTTCCTCCGTCTCTTCTGTTCTGATAGCAGAATCCTCCTATGTATTGACTTTATCTTTTTCAATTTCCTCAGATCCTTCTTCATCATTACTAGAGTTGGTGTCCCAGCTCTCAGTTCCGTCTTCCTCCTCTGATTTTTCCTCGGGTTCTTCAATTCTCTCCTGACCCCTTTCTTCTTCTACATTCTGTTTATTAGGACTAGGGGTCTTAATTTTGCCTCTCCTACTTACATTTTCATTCTTTTTATTTCCTGGCAACTTATTTTTCCCCTGTTTGGGATACTTAACCAGTGCCCTATTCTTGCAATAGCCTTCAATAAGTAGAATAAGGCCTTCATGAAGAATAGGGTGCAAATCCTTTTTCCTATGAGCATAAAGGCTTTGGATCAGGGAGTAGCGAAGATAGAAAGGAAAAGACAAGCTAACCTTATGCCTGAAGTGGTTGAGGAATACAAAATGGAACTTATGCACTCATTTGCTTCTTTTGTCCAAGATGAAGTACTCCCTTATACAGCTTAGGACGTCCCTCCATATCCCTTTAATCTGGTCCAGCTCATAGAAATCCCCATTTTTGACCAGCTTCTTCTCCTCCTCATCCATTTTGGGGAACTTACAAAAGGCCTCGTTCGAAATGCTGGTCTGCTTGGAAAATTTGAGTCCATCCATTGGCAACCCTGTAACCTCAGCAAGAAAATCCTCAGTTAAATTTATAATTATACCATGCAAGGTGACCCTGTTGTCAGACCAATTTTTGAAGAAGGTCATCGTGATATGTGGTTTAGAGCCGTGGAGTCTTTCCATGTAGCTTGTAACTTTTACTTTCTGCAAAATTCTCTAGACTTGATGTTTCTCTCTCCATTCTGCACAGCTCTTGGGCTCCTATTTATGGGGTTCTCCCTTCCTTTCGCGTGCCATACTCATTTTCTTTGAATCCCAATTACTGTGGATATTACCCTGGATCCTCCTGCTGTTAAGTTGATTGGGACATCAACTTTGTTTGTGGCTTTTCAGGATCCGCTTCTCCCTCTTGAGGACCATACTTTTTAATAATTGAGTTCCTTTCCCCGTGCTACCACTCCTCCTACTTATTAAGTTTTTATTACACTCCAATCTTACCTTCTTTCGCTTGTGTGGCATCGAGAAGAATGATCACCCTTAAATCCACATTCCTTTCTAAGGTTTCATTCCACCTCACTTTTTGACCTTCCTGGACAACACAGTTAGCAAGCCAATCTGCAACACCATTGGCTTCACGGTAGGTGTGGGTGATTTTTATATCTTCAAATTTATTCAAAAGAGTTTTCATCTCCTTTACCTTATCCTCTATGGTCCAAGACACAGTATTCTTATTATTAAGGATATTTATAACATTCAAAGAGTCCCCTTCAAGCCACAATTTGGAATATCCCGAGTCCACAGCTAATTTAAGGGTCTGGAGGGCAGTTGTAGCTTCGGCAATGTGGCAGTTAGATATACCAATGGGAATTGTGATAGCATCAATAACCATACCCACATGGTTTCTCAGGACACCACCACAACCAGCATTCCCCAGGTTCCCTTTTACTGCACCGTCAAAGTTACCTTTAATCCAACCTTGAGGTGGACTAATCCAAGTAACACCTGATCTGGGGTTATCAAGTTTACCAAGAATAAAATCCGTCCTCAGGGGATTATCCACATTGAGATTAGAGCTTATATTTTTTTGAGAGGAAAAATTTTCCTTTAGAGCTCTAATGATGTTCTGTCCTACCACCCATCCAGGGAGCT
>JARHVA010011061.1:0-90000 GCA_037957365.1 Torreya grandis
TTTCTATGGTAATTTGTAGTTTCTAGCTCTAAAAATAAGATTCTATTTCAAAAATTGTACTAGACTTAAATAAGAGTCTCTCTTACTCTCTTTACACTAAGAGGACTTATCACAATTATCCTCTCTCCAATGTAATATTATCATTAATAACCTATAATTAGATCAATCAAGCTTATTTTTCAAAATGTACACTAGACTCAATAAGTGTATCTCTCTCTTTCACATAACTCTCTTCATAGTATTTATTCCCATATATACATTATGATATAATCGCATTGGATAAAAGACTAAGGAATGTTTACAACATGTTAGTAGACTTTTAGGGTCATGAATAGAAGGTTCACGTCTTTATGACCAAAATGATGCCTATATGACCAACCTTATGATTATCACACATATCTAAGGTCCTCACATGAACATACATAATTTAAACACTACCATACATGCGAGATTGAAGTGTAACAAGGCTTCTTATTGACTACAATATGACACATTTGATTCCTTTTGACTAATATATACAAACTTAGATATTTTAGTTGATGCTCCTGCATCACTTACATAGATTAAATAAATGGGTATAAGTATTTTGAAACTAGATAAAGTAACATTATGTATCAATGGTCAAATTTTAGGTGAGACTTGGTGTCTTATCGGAAGGAGGAAGAAAATCTTGGAGATTTGTAAAGAGGAGATGAGGAGTCATCCTCCATTGATGGTGTTTCAAGCTTTCCCTTGGTTGGTTACCTTGGTTATCTTTGTTTCATTTGTTTTTCATGTTTATCTTTCTATGATGCCCATGGTGGTCAAATTAATTTAGCCCATTTTCTCACATGACTTAACTTTGTTTATTTTTATTGTGGTCAATGTGTATGGTATTTTCTTTTATTTATGTTTCATGTCTTTGCTTAATTATTTGTACTAGGTCACATCTCTCTTACCTAGATCCCCATCCCATGGCCTTTGGAAAATAAGGTGTATGTATTAATTGTAGTTGTTTATGGAAACTCTCATAATTAATGGCCTTAAATGTGTGAATAAGTGTTAACATGGTGTTTTTAATGAGCCAGTTAGTCCTCCAAGGAATAATAAGGCATGTAATCATAAGGAAGGTTGTCTTTCCTATTACAAGTGGGAGAAGAAGTTTCCAGTGCATCAAAAATGATCTTTGGTGAGGTCTTATGTCAAGAAGAATTGGTGAACACTCAAAAGACATAGAATTTATTGCTACCCATGTGTGTGAAGGTGAGCATGGAGTGAAAGAGTGGGATGAATCCCAAATTGGTAAGCACTTTAGCTCTGATAAGTCCTTGATTATTGTTCTAAGTGATTACATGGAAAATTATCTTCAAGAGGAAGAAATCAGGGTAAAAAATGTTGATTTTTTTTTGTTTGCTTAAACAAGAATTCTCTTCCCTCTAGGAGCTTCATTGATAACTAGATCAACTCTATTTAGGGTAAGAAGTTGGGTAATTACATTATATTTTATTGAATGATACAAAGAGGGAATTTTTATGGTTTTGTTTAAAAAATCTAACATGCAATGAAGGGACATCAACAAACCCTTGTGGAATGTAAGACAATCTATTTCTAAGGCAATCCTTTGGAGCCTATATATGGATTAAGTTGACCTTATTTTTAGAATTACACCCAGATGGGTGGACATTGAAAACATTCCTATACAAATATGGAACTTTCTACCACAACCTTTGAAACCCCTTGGGGAAGTCCTAAGAATTGAGGATACTAGGAGGTCACTAGCCCATATGAATGTTAAAGTTCTAATTTCTTTAGAACCCTTGGATTTTTTCCTAGAATCCCTTAATTTAAAAATTGTAGGTATTTCCCATATTTGTGATATCAGAGGTTTAGGTGGCTTGAATGAATGTTTTTTTTACAAATATGGATACCTCAAGAATAATTGCTTAATGTTGGTTAATAAAGAAGACCTTCTTAGCAAACAAAAAGGTTAGGATGCTTAGAAAGAAAAGTATGTGTTGGATGATTTATAGGTCTTTGAAAACCCTAAGTACAATAGTGAACTACTTAAAGATAGTGCCCCCCTGAGGAAGCTTTGTGTAAATATGTTATAGAGGCTACAAACAAGCTTGGAAAAGCTGAGACTCAATGCATTTCTCAGTCTTCTAGTTCCCCACTAGCATCTATTCACATGATGAATTCTATACCTAATGTGATTAATTGTCTACTAGATAACTTGGATGATGATTTTATTGAGTAGAGAGCCCAATTAAACTCTCTCTCAGAGGAATATGTGTTTTTTTTAGTTGATCCTCCTATTGATTTTACTTCTAACCTTGGTAACTTGGTCTCATCTAGTCTCAATACAATTGGAGGTGATTCCTCTTCCATGATCATTTATTTGAATAAAGGACCATATAATCTTGATTTTGAGATGGATGTATCAGTGAGTGCACCCTTGTCCCTCAAGGAACCCATTATTGATGGAAATTGGATGTCTAAAAGGGGTGGTAAAAGACTCAAAATAGATTTGATGTCTGCCATGCTGGATCATTATCTAGTTAAAGATACCCCTCCCAGTGGTCATGACCTTGATTTTAAGAAGAAGGCCAAGGAAGACAAAGTTTCAGACTATTTTACAAGATTGTATAATAGTAGGGATAAGCCACATGGTAAATATAATTGACCCCCCATTTCTCCCTTGATTTATTAATATTGTAAGTTGGAATGTTAAGGGATATGAATCCCCTAATAGAAAATCCATTGTTAGATAGTTTAGGCACTTGAGAGACAAAATGGATTTTTTGTGTCTTCAAGAAGTTAAGGCTATGGGCTCCCAGTTGTCCTTAGTCCTTAATTTCATTTAACCTAATGCAATGTATTTTTCCACTAATCACCAAAGAGGTCAAGGATGGGCTTATATATTGGTTAAACCTAACTTGAAGGATTGCATTATTGACCATGGTATCTCCCCCTATAATAGAGTTGTTTGGATTCTACTAGAGATCCAAAATCAATGCTTTGGTCTTTGTAATATATATGCTCCAAATGATTATAGAGAAAAATATGATATGTGGAATTGGCTTGCTACTAATTTGAAAAATGTCCCTTGGATCTTTGGAGGTGACTTTAACATGGTGGAGGAAAAATAATATAAAATTGGTGGAGATCATCATGCCTGGAAAGGAAATGAACTCTTTTTTGGTCTAAATTTAAGATAATGCACAAAATACTTGATCCACTTCAAAAAGGTAAAAACCAAATTAAAGGAATCTAGTTTACCTTGTGCAAAAATTTGATCAATAATAAAAGATAGTATTCCAGACTTGATAAGTTTTACTTGAATAGAGATTCCTTTTTAGTGACCCCATATAGTGATGAAAATGTGTTGAATGTTCCACCTTATACAATATTTTACCACCATCCCATAGAAGTGAGATTTTATTTGAATTCTGAGGAAGACAAAGCTTCCTCATATTTAAAGGACTTTACAATTTTAATGTGTCTCATATTTCTAATCAAGTTTGTATTGATGGTATTCATTCTTCTTGCAATATTGGGAAGCTCTCTTGCAACTCTAGCTCTATAATTGATTAGTGGAACTCTTGTATGGAATTGTCAAAAAGCTTTGCATGAACGTATGGTTAGATAAATACTAAAATGCATAGGAAAAACTATCAGGGTCACCCAAAAAAAATTAATACATGCTAAAATTTATCTTCAACGTGATCCAGCTAATGATAGACAATTGGATGAGCTTAACTCTCTAAAACATCAAGTCAAACAATCTCAGTGCTACCTTGCCAAGGGAGCACAATTCACTCAATACTAACTTGGCTTAAGCTTAGAGATAAAGGCTCTAAGTTTTTCTTTCAATTCTTGAAAGTTAAACACTAAAGGATCAAAATTAATGGCATTGAGGTTTAGCTTTAGATTGTCTAGATTGTTTCTTTTTTATGGCTCCAATGATCTCATTGAATAAAATAGGGTGATTTGTGATATCTACATTATAAAAAAGTGCCACGTATGCAAGAAAATTCCCTTGATGAATATATCACATTGGATGGAGTCAAAGTAACCATAGACTCACTCAAAAATGACAAAGCACTTGGTATTAATGGCTTCCATACTAAATTTTATAAAGCCAATAAGAATTGGGTCATTAAAGATTATCTGGAGGTCTTTAAAGGATATATTGATGTTGGTTCCCTGGCCCATGATATTAATAAATTCATTATTAATATAATACCCAAGGAAGGAGACCTCTCTTTGATAAATAATTGGAAGCCAATTATCCTCCTTAATGTCTCCAACAAAATCTTAGCAAAAATTCTGTCAAAGAGGCTCTCTTCACTACTACCCTATATTGTTTTTGAGACTCAATCTAGTTTTGGTGAAGGAATATACATTATAGATAACTTAATTACTAGCTAGGAAGGGATGTATTGGGCACAATATTCTAATCAAGATGTAGGCATGATTCTACTTGAATTTGAGAAAGCTTATGATAGAATTGAATGGCCCTTCATTGAAAGAGTTATAAGAGCCTTTCATTTTCAAGATAAGTTTTTTAGAATGTTTAATGTTATTTTCAAGGATGACTCTATTGTCATTGAAGTGAACAGGGAATTGACTGACTCACTTGAGCTTCAACACTCCATCAGACAAACATGTCCTCTTACCCCTTCACTATTTATGTTGGTTGTTAAAGCCTTACAGTATCTCCTTAGATTTTATGATATTGGACCTCCTATTAGAGGAATCTTTATGCCTAATGAATATATTTTAATTGATGTCTTTTTTTTTGATGACACTATTTGTCAAAATAGAGAAAAGTAACTTGAATCAGGTTCCCACAAAGTTGGATATATACTACTCTGGTTCTGGTTCCAAGGTTACTATGCATAAATAATGTATGTTATGGTGGAAGGACTCCCCTCTTGATTGCTTTTCAAAGTTAATCTAGGCATGTAAATGGCTAAATAAAGTGGTTAGATATATGGGTCTTCCTTTTTCTCTATTTGTCAAAATAGAGAAAAGTAACTTGAATCAGGTTCCCACAAGGTTGGATATATACTACTCTGGTTCTGATTCCAAGGTTACTATGCATAAATAATGTATGTTATGGTGGAAGGACTCCCCTCTTGATTGCTTTTCAAAATTAATCTAGGCATGTAAATGGCTAAATAAAGTGGTTAGATATATGGGTCTTCCTTTTTCACTTACCCCTTCATTTAAGCTCATGTGGGAGTGGATTTTTATCAAAATCAATAATAAAATTAAAAAATGATAGGGACACTTACTTTCCTTACCTAAAGGGATTTATGTCTGCCAAAAATTTATTTCCTCATAAAGTATATACTATGCCTCTTTTTATCTCTTCAGTAAGACATAAATTAATATGTTACATAAAATAATAAGGGACTTCCTATGGTCTGATGGTAAAGGAAGAAGGAAAAGACATGTTATCTCATGGAAATTTTATTCGAAGCTAAAAACTATTGGGGGTCTTGGCATAAAAGATCTAAGGATATAGAGCATCACCCTTACATTTAAATAGATAATTAGAGCATTTAAAGGGGATGAACCCTAGAAAATATTGGCCAGGAATAATATCTTGAAGGGTTTTCCTAGAGGAAAACCACTATGGAAAGGGATTAATATAATATATCTCCTCATTAGTTATTTTTATGTTAAAGTTACTAGTTCAACCATTTTTGCTTCCACATGGTCCACTTGGGAATTTGTTAAACCTTATATCAGTTCCAAACATATCTTCAGCTAGTTTGGGTCATGTTGTCAAGGTTATAGATCTATTCGGTGGAATCTTTGTGTCAATAAAAGGCTGATTGATCTCACCAAGGGTTATTCTACCTTTGAATGGTTCATAAAAGGATTAACCATTTTAAAAGATCTATTATCACAATCTGGATGGGACTCCTAGTCAAAAATTAGAGTCATACTTCAAATTCATGTTAATCAACATAGAACTTACACTCTTATTTAAAAAATACTATAGGGGAATAATAATGTCTCTTTTATGGATGAGGAGGGAGAATTTTCGGATAGTGTTAAGTGGTTGAAGGGCCCTCCCTTATTCAAATTTTATAATCAGATACTATACAATAATATCTCTTTTTCCAAAGTCCCCTATCATACTCTTAATCGTATTTGGTCCATATGTGATCCTCTGCACTCATGGTCCTTTAGATTTGAGGTTATTTTGGCTTATTATCTTGAACCTAAAAAATCTTACTTTTGGTGGTTCTTGATTTATAATAAACTTATTTTCGGCTCTATTTTGGATAAAAGTGGCTTTGGCCTTCCCTTTTGTTCCTTTTGTAGTGATGTTGAAACTATTGAACATCTTTTCTTCTCATGTTTATATGTTTCTAATATTTGGAAATATTATCTTAGGTGGTGGAATATTCTTTTTGATTGTGAGATTGGATGGCTAAACATTACTTTTGGGTTTATTTGTCTTGAAGTCAAAGTCCACCCCTTCTTTCATAAATTTTGGTTTAGTTTTTCAACTAAGATTTTATGGTTTTTATGAAAGCAAAGGAACTTAGAGGTATTACAATCTAAGGCTAGGGTGATTACTAAATTCTATGTTGAAGTCATCCTTTATCTTGTTTCCTTGTAGATATTTCTTCAACTAAAGGTGCCTTAAGCATAGATGGAATAATTCCTAAGATTTGGAATGCTTAAAATCATGTTAGACTATTTGATTGATTCAGGTAGATATCCTAAGATGAGTCCTCACCTAGATTGGGTAGTTTATCATGAGTCACTTATAGTGGTCAAAAATACTGAGCATGAATGGGAGTGCACAAAGGAGTCCTAATTTGATCAAGGAAATAATCTAGTGCAATATTGGGTTAACTCATTGGATTCAGAAAAAAATGGTGTAAATAGTTGGCATATGGCTAATAATGATATGATGCAAGATGTATGGAATGATGGTCTTGATAGTTATACCATTAAATAAGCTAAGGATTATGTGGTTCCTCTCAACCTTGATGTTAAATTGTTCTCTTATGATAAGTAAGATCTAAAAATTCATTCCCCCCCCCACCAAATTTCACTCCCATGGTACAAGATGATGATGAGCAGAGGGCAGTTTTGAAATTAATTGAAGATAATTTTAATGTCTTTGTGGATAAATTGGAGAAAATAATTGATAAGGGAGAGTCCACTGAAGTAGAAGAGGTGATTAAATATTTTATATCTAATAATATGAAATCTCTGATTAATAAGGTTGACAGATACACTCCACCATCAATTGAAAGATTGGATCAGTTTAGACCTGAGTTAAAGATAAGCTCTATTGAAGGACCTATTTGCCTTATTTTGGATGAGGATAATGAGATGGATTGTGCTAATTCTTAGAGGCTACCTGAAGGCAAACCCATCTAGTTGATGACTACTGGTATAACCTTTTTCTTTGGGTGGTGGATGTGTGATAGTTACCTATTATCTTTTGTTTATTGGGTTGCCTACTTGAGGCCATTTTTTATATTATCTTAGCGATAGGTATTTTTGAACTATTGAGGGAATGCCTCCTTAATTAGTAGTATTTGATACTTTTATAATTATTTTTGAATCTTTGATGCATATATTTTGTAAGTTATATTTCAATATAAAAAAAATGGTCAAACATTTCAATTCATGATAACATAAGTATAAATAGTGTTCCATTATCAATTGAGGATCAATGGTCAAACATTACACTTCATTGTTGATATTAATAAAAACCATAAAGGCATACAAAGTAATAATAATAACCATATCAATAAAATAATAATAAAAACCATAAAGGCATACAAAATATTAACATAATAGAATCTCAAGTGAACTCCATATAGGCATACAATGCAAATAATACATACATTGACATGTAGGCATACAAACAATTAAATCATCTAACAACATATTATCTAATGTCAGGTGAATGTCATATGTGCATACAATGCCAAAAATGCATACATTTGCATATAGGCATACAAAAACGTACATCATATAATACATCCTAATCATCAAATGAATTCACTCTCTTTGCCTTCCTAGAATAAGACTCTCCCTAGGATTCCTTACTTATAGATTGAGGTCCCTCAAATGCCTTAGATTGCTCTCAGTTTTAATTGTGGGTCCTATGTTGATAGCTTACTTATAACTAAACCTTTTAAAATACAAATATTATTAGAAAATTAACATACTATACATGAAACCAAGTTAATAAATTAATTTTAAACTAGAATAAAATAATCATTTAAACATGCACTTACTACAAGCTCATGGTTCTATTCAATGTACTTCTGATGATCAACTAGGTTAGTGATAGGTTTAGCTACATGAACATGCATGTGAAATGAGGAATAAATATAAGGAGGTGACATAGTAATTACCTGAATTAGACTATTATATATCATGTAACAACCTTGCATATAAAATACATTCACATAAGTTATATTTTCTCAAATACATGTAGTAAAATTAATAAAATAAATCTATTTTTAAAATTAAAAATTACAAGTTAATGTGTATCTCTATGAATACCTATGTAGATGACATTACAACATCAATGCCTATGTCTGTATCAACTCATACTGATGGAGGAGTGCCTACTCCATTCATCAATTGAACAAATAATGTTGCTTAGTTTTATAGAAACTACTGAAGATATATGGCAATTTTTTTATCTTTTATTAAACCAAGAGCGTATGTAATAGTAGTGTACTTCAATTTTGAGATCTTTGATAGATGAATTTTTCTTAAGTATAAGAATGAATATACATAGATAAAATGTACATAGAGTATAAAATTAACTCAAAATTTTACGTCTGTGTATGTAAATGGTGTCGTAATAACACAAATAAATACAATAATGGATGTCCCACTAGTTATCTTTATAAATATAAACATAGGCTAAGTAGGGTCAAATAATGCACCTATGGACCATGATAATGAAGGCACCTCTTGTAACATAAAAATTACATATATATTATTTAATTTATATGTAACTTAATTTTTAACTTTTAAATTTAAAAATATAAATTCAATTTAACATGATATTTATATAAAAAATACCTGCATACATGTAGTGGTTGATGTATGCACATGAAATATGTGTGCCAAAAACTCATCACTATAGATTATATCATTCAAGAACTCTAAAGCACCACCATTGTCATATGAAAGTCTAGTGCATATAGTACCATAAGATCTAAAGGGGTGGGATCAGGAACGTACACTAGGTGGAGTATCTGAAAACCTACTCATGTGTTGAATGAGTGTATTAGTAAGAAGACTAAGTGCATACAGAGTGTTAATATACATGACCTCCTTTAATGTAGAGGGAATCTTGAGATCAAGAAGTTTTTTTATAGGGGTTCTTACATGCTGATTAAGTGCATGATGTGCACCTAGTCGATCCTATGTAGAGCCTCTCTTTTAGCCCTAAAACTCACCATAGTCAAAATTGTTTGGAATCATATTTAGGATAAAAACATAATAAAGTTTCCTAAAAAAATACAATGGGACATCATGGTTGTTACAGGTGTATAATCAAACACCATCCACCATTGGTCCTAAAAATTAGTTTTAATCAACTTATGTTGGCATTAGTGGATTGGAAATTGTTTAGTGGTACGTGGAAATTGTGTATTAGTGGTTGGGTCGATGAATAAGGAATTTTTTAAATCTTTTGTTATATCTTTGTTCTCCACCTCATTTGATAAATGTTTTTCATCATAATAATCCCTATATGTATACTTATATGATTCCCATCTGTCAATTTGACTTCTTACCAAGTCAACCTGACCTAATATCAACTCTAGGGTATTGGCTAGATAGGTACAGTGTGTGTTAGTAGAAGTGACATCCCTCATTCTCTTAATTATTTACTCAATTTAAATTTCATTTTCCACTATAGGTGAATCTATATCCTCCTAACTACCTAGGGGATCTTGTAGAACTATAGGAGAGATAGGAGGGTTAGGTGGAGGGTTTAGAGGAAGGTCATCAGGGTGGCCTCTTCCACCAAAGCAGGCTATTTAAAAAACATAATTTACCAATTAAACAATGTAAATAATAAAAAATACATAAAATTAGGGTTATTAGGTTTAGTTTTCTATCATTTACCTCCTCTATATGATGGCATCTTTGATGTGGTGAGGTTTTAAACTTTCCAATGAAGATTGCATGGTAGGAGAAATAAACATAGCAAAACGTGATTGTGTGATAGCACAAACTAGCAAAGAAAAACACAAATGAGATTTTTAACATGTTTTGGGGATTGGGAAGGTTTTATAAATTATTTTTCAATGTTAAAAACATGTGTTTTAATTTGTATGTTTTATAACACATACACATTATAACATGTATGCATTATGATTCGGTATCCTAAGCCTAGAATTCAAATAATGCGTACATGTTATGGACATAACATATATGCATTGCATGAAATGTCCACATAATTATCCCCCATCTGTATACACCTACCCCATTATAAGTAATGCAAAGTGTTTGGAACCTAATACATTCCCAACATAATTAAATGTATTATTATTGTTATCACTATTTTCATACATTTATATGAAGCCATTATAAAAAAGTTTTATTCAAGTTTGATTGTCAAATTTAGTCCCTATAATTAATACACACACACACACGCACACATGCACACGCACACGCACATGCACACACACATGCACACACACACACACACACACACACACACACACACACACACACACACACACACACACACACACACACACACACACACACACACACACACACACACACACACACACACACACAACTATATATTATTTTGTATACATAATGTGTATATATAATATTCACAATTTCTAAATAACATTACAATTTAAATAAAACATGATGAAGACTTAGAAGAACATAATATGAATCAAGATTAGGATTTGTTTATTTATTAGAGTTTCTTTTAGTTTATAGTAACTTAAATATATGTGAATATTAATTAAATCATCCCAAGAAATTATGGGTAAATAGGAAATTCATGTGTTTTAAACAAAAATAGGATTGTCATGATTATTATAGAGACATTATTATAATTTCATTTTAGTTATTTGGAGATGGGGATACAATTTTAGATTTTGTAAGTCTATAGTATTTTTCTTAAAGATTGAGAACTAAAATATTGAAGTTCAATTTGAAATTTTAAACTAGAAGGATTTATTTTTAGTGACATAAAACATCATAAAATGACATCATCAAGATTAAAAACACACCAAACATTCACTTATTAAAAATAATTTGTAAAGTGACATAATCAAGATTCAAATCACACCAAATATTTAATTATAAAAATAATTAGATAAAATAGTTGAATTAGAGATGTGTGTGTGTGTGTGTGTGTGTGTGTGTGTGTGTGTGTGTGTGTGTGTGTGTGTGTGTGTGTGTGTGTGCATGTGTGTGTGTGTGTGTGTGTGTGTGTGTGTGTGTGTGTGTGTGTGTGTGTGTGTGTGTGTGTGTGTGTGTGTGTGTGTGTGTGTGTGTGTGTGTGTGTGTGTGTGTGTGTGTGTGTGTGTGTGTGTGTGTGTTTGTGTGTGTGTGTGTGTGTGTGTGTGTGTGTGTGTGTGTGTGTGTGTGTGTGTGTGTGTGTGTGTGTGTGTGTGTGTGTGTGTGTGTGTGTGCGCGCGCATGCATGTGTGTGTGTTGAGCATATTCATTGATGTTTGGATTATCACTGATGTGAAATAGAGCATGTTGTACTAATGCATTAATGACAAAGTGATCATATTGATGGTTTGGATAGATATAACACATATGAAAGTTTGTAAGGACAAAGAAGTTTTGAGGCATCGATAGATGTTTTGGTAAAGCTCTAGTATGTCACTTGATCTTTTGGAACAAGAAACAAGCTTACTCTAGCTTAAGAGAAGCCAAACTGTCACTTCATGTCATGCATATATAGATGAAACAAGTTTGATCATTTATTTTTGGTACTTTAAAAGTCAAATAAGGTCAAAAGAGTTCATGGAGATATTAGCTATAGTGCCAAGACGGTCCTCTAAAAATTTGAGCTCTTGAAGTGTTTGCTAGCTCAAGTTATAAATCTTGAAAGTTACTCTTGCAGACTATGTCAGGCCAAAAACCATCATGTTTAACTTCATTGAAATATGAGGTCACTAGTCAGTAGATCTAATGATACATGTTAAATCATAGATCTTGATCTAATGGTACACGTAAAATTAAATATGTTAAAGAATGAATGCACTAGTGATAAGTGTCAAATTAATGGAGCTTGGACATAAGATCAATGATTCATGGTTGATCATGCAGTCATAAGATTGACAGTGTGGGTCAAGTCAAAGAGTCAATGTGTGTAGAAGGCACGCAGAGCTACCAAGTGGCATAATTGTGGGTGTTCTGATCTAGATATAATGGTGAAAATTTAAAGATAATGATTGAGATACTCATAAGAGATTGATGATGCATTTTTATTCATAGCTACTAGGAAACATGAGATGAAAGTAAAGTGCTTAATGTTTAGTATCTATACAATGACTGTTGGAATTTGAATATTCAAATTAACAAAGGAAAACTAGCGTTTGATTTTTAAGCTATACATTTTGATACAAGATGAATTTCTTGATGAAGTCAAAATACAATTTGTATAAGACTTCAAGGTGCATCCATTGCATCTAGTTAGAAGGTATGAATGTTTGTATAGTCAAAGTTATTAAGCTCCAAAGTTGACTATGTGTTTGACCATGTTATGTAAGTGGCCCGAGAAGGATATTTGAGTCGTTATGATGTTATTTAGATGTTTCAAAGGGACTGATATATTGGCTATTGTTTTATACTCCATGAGGATCATATGTATATATTTTTTAGGTTTGACCAATCCATATTTAGTATGAAAAAATTCTTATAAGTTAACTATTTGTTTATTCATTGTGTTCTTGTGTACAAGGCTAATGTTTGAGTAGATTGAGCATACATAGATGTGTGTAATGATAACTGTAATCATTTGAGGATGTCTAAGAGGTCATGTGGATTAGACCTATGTATTTTTAAGTGGTCATCATTTCTAAATTGGTTGATGAAGTGCTAAATGGGTGAATAGGTCTCCATGAGACTTATAAAAGCTACTATGGCCTAATTGAAAGGTGTAGATGCTTAAGTGTGACCCATAGTCATTATGGCCAACTTGTGTGGATGGTATTGAGATATATTAGATGATTTAAGGGCTTAGATAAGTATTATGACCAACCTAAAAGATAATAATCATGAAGGCTCTATAAATAGTGAAATTAAAGATGATGATTTCTAGACTTGTGTGAAGAGGTATGTGTGAGAGTTGAAGAGCAAAAGAAAGAAGAAAGGGTGTGTGCACAGTGGATGGGTAGTAAATAAGAATAGGTCAATGAATGTGTGTATGAATTTTAGGTCATATTTTTGATATCAGAATAATGCTCTTGTAGGTTTGAAGATTGAGGATGAGTGAAGAGGTTTAGAGTGATTTAAAAGGATGTTGTGGATGCCTTGACTTGTGTGAGCAAGGTTTCAAGTGAAATAGAGAGAGAAAGAAAAGGCATAGGTTAGTGGGAACAATAATATATCATAGTGAATCAGTCATGTTGATCTAATCAAGCTATTGCAGATAGACACACAGGTCATTGGATCTAATGAGATTAGAAGAGGCAGATTGAGCAAGTGAGACCTTGAGACTGTTTGAGTGAAAGAGTGAAGGTGAAGAGTGAAAATAAAGGTGATCATCATCAGTTGAAGAGTATAAAAGGTGTTCAAAGTGATCTATTCAAGTATATAAGTGGGTGTTTGGTTCCTCCTTGTAGGATAAAGCTTGATAAAGGTCTAGTTGTAGTGGGTGCTTAGCTAGACAGAGGCAATAACTCCTTGTGGGATTGGTGTTGCATTAAAATTAGGGATGGTTGTTCCTTAATTAGTGGGTGATCGTTTAACTATTAGATCTTGTTTTTATAATACTATATTACATTTTGTATGGTTTATTGGGTTTTATCCTCTAAGAGGGTTTCCCACATATATGATGTGTTCATGTGATGTATGCTCTTATGTATACTTTGGATGCATGTGATTTCATGTTTATGATAATTTATAAATATTGATGTATGTTAAATGTTTAAGAGTTAGGAATTGAATTGGATTATCTTGCATCACTGATTCATTCCCCTCCCCCTCTTAGTGATTGTACCTCCAATAATTGGTATCAGAGCATGTCTTTTGGAGGGAGCTTAACAACTTGATGGATATCCTAAGTAGTACTAGATGGATAAGCAATTGAAGAAAGAGAATTGATAGTGAAAGGATATGATAAAGGCACTTGAAGAACATATATGTACTTTGAAGAAAGATGACAAAGAGGATGAGAATACTATCAATGATCTCAAGGTTCAGCTAGAAGATGCAAAGGCAAGTTTGAGTTTAAAAGAAGAAATTTGTTCAAAATAAAAGGAAATCAAGGACGATGAATAAGTTTTCCATGATAGTGGAGAATAAGTATTATATGATAGTGAGGAAGAAGTAGATCTAGGAGCTGAGCTCATAAAAATGAATCACAAGATGAGGTATGTAATTAAAAGTCTTGAAGCACAAGTAAGTTCTTTTAAAGAAAGCTTGTTAGGCAAGACCAATAGAGATGAGAAGAATTATCAAGAGATGATCAAGTATCTTGAAGATAAAACATGCATATTGAAGGATGACATGGATAAAGAATCTAATGAGGATAAGGAGGTCATCAATGATCTCAAAAGTTAATTAGAGGTTTCAAATGGTAGCCTAAAATCAAGAGAATAAGAGTGCAGATGTCTTAAGACTCAGTTAGAAGAAGCCAATACCAAAGAAAGTTCAAATCAAGGTGAGCATGATGAGTTAAATAATAATCTTGATTCCTTGAGAGTAAAACATGAACAAATCATATACAAGTTAGACAAGCTAGAAAAGGAACATATAAAGCCTGAGCAAGCAAAAAAGATTGTAGGCTTTGAAAGCAAATAAAGAAGGTCTATTAGACAACCAAATGCTTCAAGGTATGCTAGTTTATTCCATGGCCATTGTTATACATGTAATAAGTATGGTCATAGAGCTTAGGATTGTAGAAGGAAGTCAGTCAAGTATGGACATTCATGAAACTATGATAGAAGGATTTTTTGTCTAAATATTGATCACAGTTTAAATCTATGAAAAGGTATGAATGATGTTATTTTATTTTCATTTGTGATAAGAAAGGTCATATTTCTAGACTTTTTCCTAGTAAATTTGATAAGCCCTCAAGTCATTTGAATAAGAGATTCCTAGAAATCATAGCAAAAGTCAAAACATGATGTGGAGACCCAAGGTAGTGAAGGCTAGTCTTTTTGAGTTCAAGGATTAAACTTATTATAATGTAGAAAAGGAATTAGTTTTGGAGATGTCTCAAGAGTTACATGGAATATTTATATCATTCCAAATGGAGAAGAATGTGGATGATCCAAGAATCAATTTAGTTATACCATTTAAGGCCAAGGAGAATTGGAAAGATGGATCTCAATTTGATGGTTTATTTGCTATAATTGAAGAATTTTTAGGTAAGAATGAGTTTCATGATTGCCAAGAGTTCTTGTTCTCTGATTTTAAATAGGAGAAGGTGTTATTTAAATATATATGCCAATAACCTATGTTTTCATCATGCATTGTCAAGGAAGCCAAAGAAGAGATGGATGCCAAACAAGTTGTTTCAGTTAAGAAAAAGGAAGAAGAAGAAGAAGAAGGTTATTCAGTCCTATGATGAGGACTAGTATGATCCTTTGTTCTATGTCTTTGTGAATTAGAGATTTCTTTGTTGTGCTTCATGAAGACATTTCTTAGTTTAAAGAAGCATGTGGTCTTGCAAGGGTGTTTTCAGTCTATAGGGTTAGATTGAAGGTTTCCAGGTGGCAAAGGAGGATTTTAGAGTTATCAAGATGATCCTTTTGCATAGAAAGGTTTGTTGACATTATTGTAGCATGTTATAGGTGGGTTTATGGTTTGAAGTTATGTTGAAGTCAAATTGGAGATTTTTGAGTGCTCTTAGTTTTCTTAGTTTTGGCTTAAGGACAAGCATGTCTAAAATGGGTTATAAGATGTATGGGTTCCCAAAGGTTTGAAAGCTCAAAAGCTGGTCTAGAAGTGTGTGATGGTTATCTCTAGGTGTGTAAGAAGTTTTAGAAGTGGGTGTTGACCAAAAAGAGGTTTGTTGACCCCATTTATTTTGAGATTCTAGAGTTTTGGGATATTCTAGAAAAGTGGTTTGATTTATAAGTTGAGGTCTGAGGCTTCTTAATAGGTTGAATGGGTTTTCAAATCAATATTCACAAATATTTGAAGGTTTTTGGTTTTCAAATTATTCAAGTTTTTGTCAAGATGGAAGCCTAATTGGCTAGAAGGTTTATGAAGGAAGTATGTTTCAGAAGATGAGTTAGGTGATGAAAATTGATGTGCTTGAGGTGGCATATGAGAGTGATGTAGATATGATGTTTTAGGTATTGAAAATATTTTTATTGAAATTTTTTGGCTCTACAAGTTCCAAGTAGGGCTACAAGGAGTCTAGACAAGCCTAGTGTGAAGATTTGATGTTTTTGCTTAGTTTCTCCAAAAGAGAAAGGCAGGAGTGTTTCAAAACTTAGTGGCATGAATTTTTGTTGGTGGTCCTTGAGGTGGATTGAGAGAGAAGGCTAGTAAGCATGTGTGGTGGTTCTTTATGGTGTGTGGAGATATGAAGATGCTTAAGAGGTGCAATGGCTCAAATATCTTAGGGGGAATCCCTCTCATTGTTCTCAAGATGAGTTTAATCATTTTATTAATAGTAGGGCATGATCAAAGAAGAGTGTTCTCATGGTGCATGGTTGATAAGTATAAGGTGGTATGAAAAAAGTTAGGGGGAGCTAAATTAGATAGTTTTAATGACTTGTGGATCCATGCATGATGTAAGGAGAAGCATTTTTGAGATTTCTAGTCATTGAGAAAATGTGTTGAATATTCATGCATAAGCAAAGAGAGATTGTGAGTTTTGTAAGTAGATAGGTCCAAGGATCATAAATTTTCAAGTTTATATTGGTATATATAAAAACATAGATGATATTAGATGGAGCTTAATGTTAGGGGGATATTTCTAAGCTCTGTGAGGAGTTTGTCAGGACCAAAAATTAGAGAATCCATGTTCAGATTGGTGCATGTCAAAAGAGGAGCAATTGTATCATATGACTAAAAGCATGCAAGTATCCTAAAACATATTAATAATAATTTAATGCATACATATTGTTGAGGATTATTTATTGGCATATTGAGGAAGAAACCCTTTGTCATTAATGTCAAAGGGGAAAAAGACTAGAATGAAGGAGTTCAGTTCAAATGAGTATGAAGTCATTATGAGGGTGTTTTGACATCAATGAAAAAGGAGGAGATTGTTGATCCTAGTCATTGATGTCAAAGAGAGCATGTTTTACTAATACATTAATGACAAAGTGATCAGATTGATGGTTTGCAGAGATATAAAACATATGCAGGTCTATAAGGATAAAGAAAAAGATGTGAGGCATCCATAGATGTCTTGGTGAAGCTCTAGTATGCCACTTGATCATTTGGAACAATTAAAAAGCCTTTTATAGATTAAGAGAATCCAAACGATCACTACACATCATGCAAATATGGATGAACTTACAAGTTTGAGCATTTATTTCTAGTACTTAGAAAGTCAATCAAGGTCAAAGGAGCTCATGGAGATATTGTCTATAGTGCGAAGAAGGTCCCTTGAAAATTTTGGATATCGAAGTGTTTTATAACTCAAGTTATAAATATTCAAAGTTGATCTTACAAACTCTGTTGGGCTAGAGACCATCATTTTTAACTTCATTGAAATCTGAGGTCACTAGTCAGTAGATCTAATGATGCACATTAAATCATAGATCTTGATCCAATGATGCACATAAAAGTAAATATGTCGAAGAATGAATGTGATAGTGACAAGTGTCACATTCAAAAAGTTTTGACAAAAGATCAATGGTTTATGGTTGATCATGTAGTCAGAAGATTGATGGTGTGGGTTGAGTCAAAGAGTTAATGTGTGTAGAAGGCATGCAAAGCTATCAAGTGGCATAATTATAGGTGTTTTAATCTAGATATAATGGTAAGCATTGCAAGATAACAATAGATATAATCAGAGGATATTGATCATTTGGATTTATCCATATATTTTAGAAAGCATAGATGAAATTAAAGTACTCAATGTTTAGTATCTATATAGTGACCATTGGAATTTGAATATTCAAATTAACGAAGGAAAA
Organism: Torreya grandis; assembly: GCA_037957365.1. Classification (NCBI taxonomy): domain Eukaryota; kingdom Viridiplantae; phylum Streptophyta; class Pinopsida; order Cupressales; family Taxaceae; genus Torreya; species Torreya grandis. The sequence goes on from JARHVA010011061.1 coordinate 18,306, forward strand.
CTAATGCTTAGTTTTTGAGCTATAAATTTTTATCTAGGATAAATTTCATGATGAAATAAAAAGAAAAGTTGTAGAGGACATCAAGGTGCATCTATTGAATCTAGTTATAAGGTCTAAATATTTTTACAGCCAAAGTTTTTAAGATCCAAAATTTATTGTGTTTGACCATATTTTGTAAGTGACCCAATAAGTATATTTGAGCCATTCTTATGGTATTTGGATGTTTCAAGGGGATTGAGATATTAGAGAGTGTTTTAGGATTCATGAGGATCATCTATATAGATTTTTAAGGTTTGACCAAACCATATTTAGTATGAACAAATGCTTAAAAGTTGACTATTTGTTCATTCATGGTGTTCTTATATACAAGGCTAATGTTTAAGTAGATTGATCATACACAACGATGTGTAATGATGACTATAATCATTTAAAGATGTCTAAGAGGTCATGTGGAGTGGATATACACATTTAAAAGTGGTCTTATGTTTTTAAATTACTCAATGAAGTGATACATGGGTGAATATGTCTCCATGAGACCTATAAGGGCTACTAAGGCCTAATTGAAAGGTGTGGGTGCTTAAGTGTGACCCATAGTTGCTATGGAAGACCTATGTGGATGGTATTGAGATATGTTAGATTTCTTAAGGGATAAGACAAGTATAATGTCTGACCTAGAAGATAATAATCATGAAGGCTCTATAAATAGTGAAATCAAAGATGATGATTTCTAGACTTATATGAAGATGTATGTGTGAGAGTTGTAGAGTGAAGGAAAGAAGAAAAGGTGTATGCCCAAAGGATGGGTTGTAGAGTAGAGCAAGTTGATGACTATGTTTATGACTTGTAAGTCATATTTATGATGTCAAAATAGTGTTTTTTTAGGTTTGAAGATTGAGGATGAGTGAAGAGGTTTAGAGTGATCCAAAAGGATGTTTTAGATGCCTTGAGTTGTGTGAGCAAGGATTCAAGTGAAGTAGAGAACCTTTGAAAGAGAAGTTATAGGTCAGTGAGAACCATCATAGAATATAGTGAATCAATCATGTTGATCTAATCAAGATATTACAGGTGGATACATATGTCATTAGATCTAATGAGCCTAGAAGAGGTAGATTGAGTGAGTGAGCCCTGGAGACTATCTGGGTAAAAGAGTGTAGCTGAAGAGTGAAAACAAAGGTGATCATCATCAGTTGAAGAGTAACAAAATGTGTTCACGGTGATCTCTTCAGCTATCTGAGTGAGTGCTTGGTTGCCTGGGGGGTTGGTTCTTCCTTATAAGGTAAAGCTTGCTAAAGGTGTAGCTATAGTGGGTTATCATCTAGACAGGGGTAGTAGCTCCTTGTGGGATTGGTATCTCAATAAACTAAGGGATTAGTGTTCCTTGATCAGTGGGTGTTAGTATAAATGTTTGGTCTTATTTTTATAGGATTGTAGTCCATCTTTTAGGGTTCAGTGGGTTTTATCCCCCAAGAGGGTTTCACACATATATGATGTGTTCATATGATGTATATTATTATGTATATTTTGGATGCATGTGACTACTTGATCAAGATTGATGTATGCTAAATGTTTAAGAGTTGGGAATTAAATTGGATTATCTTGCATCACTGATTCACCTCCCCCTCTCAGTGATTATACCTCCAAAAGTATATATGTGTATGCATGCATGTGTGTGTGTGTGTGTGTGTGTGTGTGTGTGTGTGTGTGTGTGTGTGTGTGTGTGTGTGTGTGTGTGTGTGTGTGTGTGTGTGTGTGTGTGTGTGTGTGTGTACATGTGTGTGCATATATAAATAAAAATGAGAGCATTATAATTATTAGAGAGGCATAATTTCATTTTCATAGAAATGTATACAATTCATCTCTATTACCACCATTATCTTATTTTGATGTAGTAGTTCTACAAATTTTATATAATTTTAGAATCATTTACTTAAATATTAAAAATTAGAAAATATTGATGATCAATTTATAAATATGATAAAATATAATAAATATACAATACTATTGCCCTTAAGTGGAGTAAATATTAAAACATATCTAAACCATATAAAATTATCTCTTAACCATAACCTTATAACCATACTAAATCCAATTAATATCCATTCTTCAATAATATTGAAACATTATTTTTCCCTTGTAAATTATATATTTTTGAATTGATCGCATTAATATAGCACTAAAAAAATGGAACACTAATATGTGATTTTTTCTCATACCCAATAATATTAAAAAAGTGTAAAGAAATAACATAAAAAAATATGGAAGGCTAATACTCATTTTTTCTCTAAATGATAACTTAAAACCAAATTAGATCCATTACTTCAATCCAATGTACAAATAAAACATGTACAAACTCATTTTAATTAAATTTCACACACAAGTATTAATCACTCGAAGTGTCCATCATGTCAAAATACTTTTGTTTGAAATTAATCTTTAGGCTTGTCTCTTAATCATTATAGATTTTATATAATATTGAAGTAATCAATAATAAAAATAATGATTAAATAAATATTTATTTTTGATTTTTTGAAACTGTTCAATATGAAAAAATAAAAATGATAAATTAAAATAACCATCGCAAACATATTTGACATGTTCATATATGATCTTTCCATATTTCAATAAATTTTTTTTCTCAACTTAAAAACCTTGCAAAAATAAAACTTCAAAATGCAACATCTAAACATTTGTGAGATAAATCAACCTTAATTTTTAAATAACCCACTAACTTGAGACCTATCTCTTTTCATCATCCCTCCCACGTTCCAAAACCAAAACGAAATCTAATTTATAAATAAACCATAACTTTGATCCCCATCCTGTTCCAAAACTAAAAAAACATTTTTTTCCACATAATCTGACTCATATTTTTGGAGGAAGAATGAAAATAACTTATTATAAATAGAGGTTGGTCAATATCAAAAAAATCCATAGTGTGCATTCCCACAAGCTAATAAATTTCTATAATTTAAAATAATCAAAGTTAAAAAAAAAAAAAAACCCAAAAAATGATCAAGGTGAGTTGATTAAGCATAGCTCAATGAGATATTTAAACATATCATAGTGTCAACACGAGGTGATGTGTAGAACAGTGGTGAAAATGACACCAATTTAAGTCAATTTAAGTCTATCAAAGGCATCTTGAAATATTTCATGAAATGAAATTAATTTTATATATTAAATTTAAATGAATGACATTTAATTTTTTTCATTCATTAAATTTTGGTTTCATATAGAGTTTGTTAATAATTTTTTAATTAATCAATTTATTTTAATTATTAATTTTAAGGGAAGTAAAATGAGAGTAAAGAAAAATTTCAAACTAAAGAACCTCATCCAGATTAGTTTCAACATTCATTAAAGAAACATATTTGTAGGTCATGAAGCTTTTATGTTTGGTTTTGATTGGGAGGTTGACTTGAAAGATGGCAATGAGGAAGATGTCTACACACAAAGACTAAATGAAGATATACATATGTAGGTACATAAAAAATTACTCTCCTTCTAAGGATCTACTAATGATAGGGTGGAATCATCCATATCTGGTTTACAAAAAGGATTTTTTAAACTTGATCTAGACCTAAATATTACCAATAGTGTTAGCTCTGGGGAAAGGAACATTGTGAAAGATGCACATAAATAACCTATTGCATCAGTTCCACTTTTGTGGGCTTCTACTAAGACGTTGGTCCCTGGGCTCAAAAATCCATCTAAGGTAGGAAAGGACAATGTTGGGAATTGGTTTGGCTCTACAAAATCTTCTACTACCCCTCAACTGATCATGCTCCCAAGAAGAGTTTGGTTATATATAATTTTTGAATGTGGTGAACCCTTATCACAAGTGTAGTGATTTATATAGGTATAGATTAGCCCTTGATAGTGTAACTCCTTTAATGAGGATTGAAGCAGGCTTCAAGACTTCTCCAACCCCTATTTTAGATGTTTCCTCCCCTTCCTTTTTGTTGGGTGACCTTCTCGTGTCCTTCTCAAATTAAATTCTATAGCTGGTGTTTTTTGACCAGGATGTTCTAGATATGGAAATGGAATTAGGCAATAATTGCTTATTTGTTAAATGTGTGGGATCTCTGATCTCTATTTTTGACTTGGAGAGTTGGGCCAAGGCTCTGTGGAGTTTTATGAAAGCTCCTTCCTTCACCTTGATAAGCCATAAATTCTTCCAAGTGGACTTCACTTGCTCTTCTAACTGTGACTTTATTTGGTCTTTGAGACCTTGGTTTATTGGAAACTTTGGAGTATTGTTCTCTTTATGGATTTTTTTCTTTGATCTTGGAAAGGTTGAGGTGAAAAAACCCCCCTATGGATCAAGATTTATAATATCCACCCCATTTTGAGGAAAGAATTAGACATTGCAATTTTGATTAATTAGGTGGGTTTATTTGTGAAGATGGACAAAGGATTCACTAAAGATGAGATTTTATGCAATTGTGGATATCTCCAAACCTCTTCAAAATTTTATTTTCCTTTGTTCTTCTTAAGGCTTGTGGATCCTATATCTTAATTTTGAAGACCTTCTATTTAGATACTTCTGCTACAATCTCATTAGACACGAAGATATTGGGCACTCTTTTAAAGGAATCTTGAGTGATCCTCACTCTCATTTGGTTTGGAGGAATAAATAAGGAGCCCATGATTAGGAATTTATATGGCATAATCATGACATATTATATCATATTTTGGGATCTTCACCTCCTCTTCCTCCACTTGGGGATCCTCCCCTAGCTAATTTGGTCTCCATATGGAATGAAGCCAATTCGATTGGGTCCCCTTCCCTTTCTGACCTGTTGGCTTGCTTAGCTTCCCCTTGCATTCTCCACAAATTAATCTCAAAGCTCATATGGACACAATTAGAAAAATGAAAGGATAAAGGATGGAAGCAAAAAAGGCTAAGTTGTGATGTTGAAGATTTGGTGAAAGAAGGGAACTAATGGACTATGGGAGGTATTCTCTCCCACTGCAAAAGAAGATTGACCCCAATCATTGGTTGACCTATAATTATTATTTATTGGGCATTTTTATGTATATATCTTAGTATTATAGATTATTTTTGCTGATGACACCCTATTTAATTTTGGCTCCCCCTCAGTAGATGCTTAGCTAAAGTCTATGTCTTTTCATTTCTTTTGGTTGATTTCTCATTATTGTTTTGATTGTTGTCTTTCTTTTTGTCTATGGGCCTATTATTTAGAGTGTTAAAATATATTTCTTCTTTAGTTTTATAGAATAGCATTGGTTGAATTTGTATTGGGTTGAGTGGTCTCATCATAACCCTCTCTTTTACTTGAAAAAAAAAAAAAAAAAAACAAAAACAAAACAACATTTTATTTTTTCTTTATCATTATTATTTTTTTAATTTTATTAGGTGACAATGTCTACTATATTTTAATAAAGTGATCATGTCTAATTTATCTTAAAATGAAGTAATTTTGTATAGCTACAGTGTATCCAAGAAGGAATAAATTATAATGCAAAGACATGGAAAGACACATGTATGTTTTGAAATTGTCAACATTATGTTGAATGGGAAAGTCAAATTCATTTTTTCAATCAATGGTTTGAAAAAAAAAGTAGATATTGAGAATAAGGGTTACTATATCCCTTATGAAGATAAGAAAATGAAAAACAAGTAGCTTTTCCTATACATATTTTTTATGTTATATAACCCACCATGGGTAATGATTCATAGTATGATCATATTATGGAAGTGGGATACATACATGACAATGAAGTCACAAAAAATAATTATCTTAAAAGTAGATTTAAATTTATTGGAATATGTGTAAATCTTAAATATATAAATATAAGATATTTTTGGTGACATATCTAGAGGGTTTATAAATCTTATAAAATAAGACAATGTAATTTATGGAGAAAAATAAGGACTACGAAGTTTGTTATAATTATTGAAATGGTTAAAAATTCAATGAGTGATTGCTCAATTTTACTATAACATGGAAAAAAATGGATTGGACAATAAACAAACAAATGTGGCTATGAATATAGGGTGCACACTAAAAATTATAAGGATTCATAAATTAGATGGTTCACCCTCACTACAGGATAGTGGGTGCAATTTGAACTTCATAGGAATTACAACCAAGTTGATGAATTATTGTTCATCTGAGAGTAAGTTTATTGTAAAGGGAATAATTAACAATGTTATTGAAGGATACATTGTCCATTTTAAATAATTGGATGGAAATACTTTTGGTCTTCATATCAATATTGTATTCCACCCTTCTTGTAAAGGTTTCCACATATCTTAGAATTCTCTCCTAAAATGGCTTAATAGAAAAAATTCAAACCTTTTCGGTTCACCTATAGATGTGATGCTAAAATAAGTTTGAAAATAGGTTGAGGTAAATTTGTGGAATGTATTTAAATAATGATAATCCATATAGTATTTCTAATTTCTTATGATGTCTCTATTTACAACAAATATTATAAGGTGATAAGATGATCTTATATGTTTCACAAATGTCAAAAGGTCAATAAAAATCCAAAAAAACATCAAATTTAAGACTTAGTGAGGCTCAACTATACACTATATTTCAGGAGAAAGCATGTAGCAAATAATGTTGTAAACATAAATGTTTGGAAAATTTTCACTTTGCTTCAAACTCTAGTGTGTGGAACTCTACTAGATCAATGAATGAAAAGGGTAGAAATACATCTGTGCTTTACACATTCATAGAAAATTCCATAAATATTGAATGAAACCAATATGTGGAGAAAAATATAGAAAAAATGAATTTTCATGCTGTGTATGTCTATGATCCTACATGGTACGAAGCTTATGGGGTCCCAAAGAGAACTAACCACAAATGAAAAAGTAGATGGTTAAATGAGAGGAGGCTTGCATAGTTAATGGTATAAATGTAAAACACAATCTAATGGAAATTACCTTCATAAAAATTAATAGCATTTTAAAAAGCATATAGATAAATTCATATACATTTCTGAATTTGAATTATTCTATAGGTCATGATAGAGTCAAAGTTTCTCATAGATTACTTCCAACATCTTATACAAAAATTTTAATCTAGAAGAAATATAATGAAGACCTTGTAATGATGAATCTTCTTCTAGTGTCATAGTCACACTTAAGGAAAATATGGTTTTTACAATAGTTTACATTTCAAAGAAGAGCTTATTTTCCAAGTGTGATGAGTGCACACAACTTCAAAATATATTTGGATACCAAATGCTCTAAAATAATATCAAAAATTAATCAAAAAATAAAATGGAGAAATGAATTCTTTCAAAGTTATCATGTGTAGTACTATTCTTATTGTGAGAATAACTAGGAGATACACAAGACCATAATGATCAATCCAGGAGAGACAACCCACATCAAGAATCTGCAAAACAATTTTAGGGAATAAGTAAATAGATTTATTCACTCACATACCCAAAATAATAGCTTCCCTTATTTATCTCAATATTCTCTATCTATAATGTATTAGATTTGCAAAAATATATAACACAAATAATTTTTTATGTGACAACAAACTATTTGTCATGAATAAACAAATAGAGAAAACTTAAGTTATTGAGTTTTCAAATACTACATGTAAAATAGTTCTAAGGGAATCTCAATAGTAAAACAAACTAACCTAGGTAAATAAAAATAACCTTAGGTAAAACAATAACTTACCTTTAAAACAAAATATCTCTAGGTAAGCTTAGACATACATTATTCCAACACCCTCTTATAAGTGAAACATAGGGAGTATGAAATATATATGGGTCCCAGCTACTAGGCTTGATAAGGTAACCATGTACAAACCAATCAAAAAAAAATAATAATAATAATGGAAGGAAGGAATTCATGGGAAATACCCCCTAAGTAAAACTTACTTCACCCCAAGCCTCTCTCATAAATGAAGATAATGAGAAGCTAAAGGATTAGTGAAGATGTCAGCAAGTTGCTTAGATGTAGGCACAATCCAAAGAAAGAAATCCATCTTGAATAAGTTGATGAATGAAGTGCATGTAAATATTAATGTGTTTATTGTGTTGATTCTCAATATGATTGCATGAAATAGAAATCATACTTTGGTTATCACAACAAAGATAGTAGGACCCGACTAGGTGAATACAAACTTTCCAAGTAACTATTGAATCCAAAGGATTTCCTGACTGGCTTTGACAACACCTTGATATTCTACCTCAATGGAGGATAATGCAATAACTGTTTGTTTTTTGCATGACTAGTTAATTATACTAGAACCAAGTGTGAATGCAAATCTGTAAGTGGATTTATGAGTGTTAACATCACTAACCCAATCTGAGTCAGTCTATCTAACAAGATGTGGAAAAATCTATGGAATGTACTATATACCAAAGTGTGTGGTGCCATGAATGTAGTGTAAAATATTCTTGGTTGCTTTTCAATGACTCTCACAAAGCTCATGTGTAAATTTAGAGATAATGTTCACAAAAAATGTAATGTCAGGATGTGTATGAGTTAGGTATAAAAGACTACCTACAAGTTATCAATATAATGTCGAGTCAAGAAGATGAGTCATGCAAGTGGTAGATAACACAACATCTAACTAATATGGGGTATGAATAGGCTTAGAATTAGCCATGCCAAACTTGTGAAGAAGATCTATCACATACTTATACTTTCCAATAGATATACCTTTAGAATACTGATGAGCCTGAAGGCCAAGAAACTGTTGGGTTAAATATAGAAAGTTTCAAGATTTTCTTACATAAAGTATTACTTAATTGCCCAGATCAGAATAATTGAGTTTACAAATCTATATCAATTCTAATTTTTAACCCACAAATTAAAAAATAATCTATACATGTACTTGTAAGTTAAATAAATAAATATGGAATAATAAATACATGCAGAAAATAGAGAAATAAGAGATGCTAAAAAACAACATACAAAATACTGATAGAGTATTTAACGTGGTTCACCCAAATGTTGGGCTACATCCACCAATAAACTCAACAATTCTTTTATTCAAAATTCCAAATGAATTTATACAAGTGCCTAGCACTTTCTGCCCCTTAGTCTCTGTATCAGAGCACTCTGGAAACACATTTGTCTAAAGATAAATTTTCTCTTTCTGTCAATTACTATGCAGTTACATTCATTTTTTTCTATAAATCACATCTTCATAATTTTTCTGTCTCTTTTCCCACTTTTAAAGGGATGATCACTAAAATAAAGGAAGTATAAAGTCTATTCTAACTTTCTGTAGTTACAATCTATTACAACTTCCTTATAGAATAAGGAAGACCAAATATGTTATAACTTCCTATAGTTATAATCTTTTATAGATATTAAAAAAAACTACTTTAAATAGTCATACGACTATAATAGTGATGCATGGGCTGTTGACAAATCATCATCTAACCATTCTCAAGTTTCTCCTGCATTCAATCAATGCCTAGAAGAGCATCATTAACAACAAAATTTCATGACCCTACCAACACAGATCCATGACCAATGAAAACATAAACACACAATGATTATATCAATCCACAACATTAGAATTTAAATTTGACATTAACCTATTTTTATCAATTTATAACAACACTTATATATAGAATCTTGTATGACTAGTCAAGTTGTAGGATATCTATTTTTAGGTTTCTCGTAGCAGCTACAAGCTTCATCTACAGGATACTTACAAAAAATATAGGTTTTCACCTATAGGTTTCCCACAAACACTATAGGTTTCATCTACAGACTACCTATAATAACTATAGTTTTCACCTATAGGTTGCCCGCAACAACTATAGGTTTCTATCTGTAGGCTGTTCATAGCAACTGCAGTCTTTACCTATATGTTCCCCACAACAACTATAGGTTTTCTCCTACAAGCTGCCCATAGCCACTATAAGTTTCTTCTATAGAATGCCCATAGAAACTACAAGTTTTAGGTTTTTCCATTAAAAAAATGAGGCATTATGTTTCCACATCTCCAACAATCTCCCACTTGGAGACATAAGGCCACAACACCAACTGTGACAACCTCCCACTTAAACTCAAAACTATTGATTTCTTCTTCTTCAATCTCGTTCTTGAAGTCCCATATAAGTTGAGTGTGCCCTCAAATTCACTATTAAAATTACCTTAGTAAGCATATCTATAGGATTCTTCTCTACGTGAATCTTCTTAAGCTAGAACTGCCCGCTTTCCAAAACTATATGTATGAAGTGGTAACGAAGCTCTATATGCTTTGTCCTCCTATAAAAAATAGAGTTTTTAGCTAGGTGAATAACACTTTAGCTATTATAATACAGAGTGTACCCATATTTCTTCACTCCCAAATCTTCCAAAAATTTGCTTAACCATTACAACTCTTTACTTGCTTCAGTGCAAGCAATGTATTCAACCTCAATGGTAGAAAGTGCAACAACTTTTTGTAGCTTGGAAACCCATGAGACTGTAGTTCCTCCAACTATGAAAATATAGCTACCATATAAATCACCTACCATATCACTATCCACAAAACCTTTCAACCCACTATTAGAACCTTCAAAACATATACACATACTAGAGGTTCCACGCAAATATTTTTAAATCCATTGAACTACTAACCAATGTTTCTTATCGGGGTTACTCATGAACCTACTCACTACTCTCACTACTTGGGATATGTTTGGATGATTGAAAATCATAGAATACATTAAACTATCCAAAGCTGAATCATATGGTACCTTTGACATATAATCTTTCTCCTCTTGTGACTTAGAAGACTGTGTCTTACTCAACTTGAAGTGGCCAGCTAAAGGTGTAGAAATAGATTTACAGTTCTGCATACCAAATCTTAACAACACCTTTTCAATATATTCATATTGAGTTAAAATTATTTTCTTACCCAATATATCTCTATCAATTCTCATTCCAAGAATTTTCTTGTTTGGTCCAAGATCATTCATGGCAAACTCTGAAGAAAGCAATCTCTTCAATTCACTTATTCTCTGCATATTAGCTCCACACAACAACATGCCATCAACATAAAGTAGAAGAATAATGAATTCACCATTTTCAAATTTCTTACTATAAACACAATGATCACTATGAGTACGAGCATATCCATGCTCCAACATGAAAATATCAAATGTTAGGTACCATTGTCTAGGTGCCTCTGAGTAATCAATTCGAGCCTTCTGTGCAAAAAAATTTAACAACAAGCCTTGCTTTGTATGTTTTCTTCCCACTCTCATCTTATTTTAAACAAAAAACCCATTTATTTTGTAGTGTTTTCTTATCAAGTGGAAAATCCACCAATTCCCATGTTTTATTGTGTTTTAAGGCATCCAATTCTACTTTCATGTCCTTTCCCATTACACACAAACTTTTTCCTTCTTAGCTTCTACAAAAGATTCAAGTTCCCCACTGTTATTTAGTAACAAATAAAATAAAGATGGAGAATATCTATCAGGAGGTTTACTTACTCTTGTTGACCTCCTTACCATAGGTGTGACTGGTTTACTTTGAGCTTCTCTTGGCCCAATATTCTCAAATGACTGCATTGGGTCATTAATCAACTTTGAGATTCTCTTGGCCCAATATTCTCAAATGACTGCATTGGGTCATTAATGACCCTATTCCCATTCTCTGATTTTGTAGAGGTAAATGGAGTATTTTGTAAGCTCTCTTTTCTTTCTCTAAATACACTTGGAGGTATGACAAGATTTTCTTTACTAAATGGATTTTCCACTTTCTTTTCTACAAGTTGGTCCCTATACATCACACTTTCATTAAAGATCACATCATGTGATCTCACAATATTTCTATCATCTAAACAACAAAAATGATAACCAAATTAGCTATCACCATATCCAATGAAATTACATCTCATCGATTTAACATCTAACTTATTTCTATTTTCTTTATCAATGTGCACAAATTCTTCATAGCCAAAAATTTTTAAATGAGAGTAGGAAACACTTTTACCTATCCAAGCTTACTCAGGAATCTCACCATCTAAAGCACTAGGTGGTCCTTTATTAATGAAATAAATAGTAGTATGAACCACATCTTCCCAAAAAATGGGGGGCAAACTAGCATGGAGTCTCATGCTTCTAGTTTTCTCTATAATTGTTTGGTTCATTCTCTCACTTACCCCATTCTATTGAGTCCAAGGCATTGTTACTTCTTTTTAGATTCCTTCTTGTGCATAGTAGTTCCAAAATTATTTTGAGGTGTATTCACCTCCATTATTATATCTTAAGCATTTCAGCTTCATGCCTAACTCATTTTCTGCAAGGGCTCTCCAAATTTTAAAGGTTTTAAATACATTAGACTTATTTCAAATACAATAAATCCAAAACTTACAAGTTGCATCATCCACAAACATAACATAATACTCTGATCCTCCCAATGATTGTATAAGGTCTGGTCCCCAAACATTAGAATGTACTTCTTTCAAGCCCAACCTTCAAAAAATAAACTTTCTATTATTTACCAAAAATGCAAAGTTCACATAAATCTAAATTAATACACTTTAAATTTGATAACTTCCCTTTCTTATGTAAAATGTTCTTATTTTTCTGACGCATATGACCCAATCTTGAATGCCATAAATTAGTTTTTAGATCAAAAGTAAAAACTAATGTAGTATTAGAATCAATAATGCAATTACTCAAATACATTATGCCTTCCATTTTCCCTCTAGCTACAACAAGATTATCTTTTGTTACCTTCCAAGATTTTGCATTGAAAGTAATAGTACATCCGTCTTTTGCCAATTGACCTACAAAAATAAGATTTTTGGTTAGACTTAGCACATGTCTCACTTCTTTGAGTATCCATTCATTTTCATTATGTAGCTTGATCTTCATAGACTCTTTGCCAAAAATATCATAGGGTTCATTATCTCCCAAGAAAACTTGGCCAAAATTGCCACTTACATAGGTTGTAAAATAATTGGGATTAAAAGTAGCATAAAAAGATGCCTCTGATTCAATCAACCTGACTCAACCTTTGTATCACATGACAAAATTAATGCATCTTGATACATAGTTTTAGTATCACTTGAGTCAATATTTGCCTCCTAGTTATTATCATTATTTTGTTGCTTCTTGTGATTATTTTTAGGATCCCAAGACTGCTTTCTCATATGGCCAGACTTTCCATAGTTCCAACATATAACACTTCTTACTTTTGACTTGGATCTATGTTTGGAAGATAAAGATATTCCCTTTGATCTATGGCTCTTGCACCTCTACCTATTATTTTATCTCCCTCTAGATTTAACATTTAGTGCATTACTTGTTGAAGTCTCACCAGATGTCTTCCTTCTCATTTCTTTAGAGATTATGACACTAACAACATCCTCTATTTTAAGAGTATTTCTCCCAAACACGCTGTTACTCATAACCATCACAAGATTATTCTAGGATTTAAGTAGGGAACATAGTAATAACAAGACCTTGACTTCTTCATCTAGTTTCAATTTCAAAGAGTCAACTAATTTTTAATAGTATTGTAATCATTCATATGTTCAGCTACACTTGAATTCTCATTCATTTTTAGGTTGAATAACCTCTTCATCAGATACACCTTGTTTGTTGCTAAAGGCATCTCATAAAACTTACATAAGGTGGTCATAAGTTCTTCTTTAGTTTTTTCTTCAAATATATTGGAGGCAACACTTCCTCCAAAGTAGAGCGTTATGGCTCCCAAAGCTTTTCTATCCAAGACATTCTATTCCAAATATATTCTCTTTCCCTATCCTTTTTCCTTTCCATCAAGTGGTAGATAGAGGTCCTTTTGATACAAATAGTCAATCATCTACATCTTCCATAGAATAAAATTCTATCCATTAAAATTATCAACCAATCTTCTTCCATCATTTACCATTGTTCAAGATCTCCCACTTGAGAAGATATTACTCTTAGTCTAAGATCCTGTAAAGATTTACAACTTGAAAAATAGTACATAAAACCACACAAAGATGGTTCTAATACCACTTGTTAGGTTAAATATAAAGAGTTTCAAGATTTTATTACATACAATATTACTCGATTGCCCAGATCATAATAATTGAGTTTATAAATCTGTATCAAAATCTACTTTGTAACCCATAGATTAAAAAATAATCTAATTGTGTACTTGAAAGTTAAAAAAATAAATATGGAATAATAAATACATGCAAAAAATAGAGAAATAAGAGATGCTGAGAAACAACATACAAAAATACTAACATAATATTTAACATGGTGCACCAAAATGTTGGGCTATGTCCACCAAGAAACTCAACAATTCTTCTATTCAAAATTTCAAAGGAATTTATACAAGTACCTAGCACTTCCTACCCCTCAGTCTCTGTATCAGAGTGCTCTAGCAACACCTTTGTCTAAAGATAAATTTTCTCTTTTTGTCAATTACTATGCAACTACATTCATTTTTGTCTACAAATCACATCTTCATAATTATTCTACCTCTTTTCCCACTTTTAAAGGGATGATCACTAAAAATAAGGAAGTAAAAAATCTGTTCTAACTTCTTGTAGTTACAATCTATTACAACTTCCTCATAGAATAAGGAAGTACAAAATATGTTCCAACTTCCTGTAGTTACAATCTTTTATAGATATTAAAAACAAACTACATTAAATAGTCATATGGCTATGATAGTGATGCATGAGTTGTTGAAAAATCATCATACGACCATCCTCAAGTTTCTCCTACATTCAATCAATGCCTACAAGAGCTTCATTAACAATAGACCTTCATGACCTTGCCAACATAGATCTGTGGCCAATGTAACCATGATCACACAATGCTTATATCAATCTAAAAAATTAGAAGTAAAATTTGACATTAATCTATTCCTATTAATTTATAACAACACATATATATAGAAGCACATAGTACTGATCAATTTGTAGGCTTTCTATTTTTAGATTGCTTGTAGCAGCTACAAGCTTCATCTATAGGCTACCCATAATAACTGTAAGTTTTCACCTACAAGTTACCCATAACCACTGTAGGTTTCATCTATAGACTACTCTTAAAAATTGCAATTTACACCTATAGGTTACTTGTAATAATTACAGGTTTTTATTTGTAGGCTTCCCATAACAACTATAGTCTTCACCTATAGGTTTCCAGTAACAACTATAGGTTTTCACTTATAGGTTGCCTATAGCCATTTCAAGTTTCTTCTATAGGCTACTCATATCAACTACAGGGTTTAGGCTTTTCCATTAAAATAAAATGAGGCATTATGTTTGCACATCTTCAATAGAAACTAATGCAAACATCCCAAATCTACCATGTCAAACCTATCTACCAACTTATCCTTTATGTCCTAAATCAAGGAGTCTAAAATACTAGTGAGGATAAGGTCATTAATATACAAAAGCAATATCATAATGTTCTCACCTTGATTTAGGATATACACATTATGATCTAACTTACAACAATGGAAACCAAAAATCAAAATAAAAAAGTCCATCTTCTCATACCAAGCTTGAGGAGATTGTTTGAGACCATAAAGATAATGATGGAGTCTACCAACCAATGATGAGTCATGTACAAATCATGGAAGATGCTCCATAAATATCTCTTCCTATAGATCACCATGCAAGGAGGCACTCTTCACATCCATTTGAAAAACTAACCAATGATGTGAAGTAGCAAGATAAAGTACAAGCTTTATAGAATCCATCGTAGCTACAAGGGAAAATGTTTCAAAGTAATCAAGTCCTTGAACCTATGAAAAAATCTTAGCTACTAAGATAGATTTGTACTTATCAACTATCCATTTGTAGCATATTGGTCTTAAAGACCCATTTACATATTACAAGTTTTCTTACCTTAGGAAGAGGAATAAGATCCCATGTATTATTCTTTATCAATGAAAAATACTCATTGTACATTGCAGCATCCCACTTAGGTTTACTAATGGCCTAAAAAATTAATAGTTGATCATTACTAATGGATTTTACCATAATATAACCACCAAATGTCTATGAGTGAGTGAAATAATCATCAAATAGATCACCAACAAAATAAAAAACTCCCTGAAGAGTGATTTGTGACCACTTAGGCAGGGATGATGAACTAGATGGTTATGGTGGATGAATAGGTGAAACATAAAAAGCATCGTCAACATGATCAATAGAAATCAAGTCCTCACTATCATCTATAGAAGAAGGAGGAGGATAAGAAGTACTAGGTGTAGACTCATGTAGAGTGGGTAACTCATCAACACATCCATCCTATCTAAATAACACATCATGTGAGATAGGATCAAGAAGGTGGTAAGATTTTACATAATCATAATAGTCAAGAAAAGTGGTTGGATTTTCTTCTCCAATATTTTATTTTTGTCATCAAGGACAAATGCCCATGCTTGACTCCTAAAAACATGAAAATGTAATATATCAAGATTTATCCCAGACTAAGCTTCTTTGTGTGTCATATTCTACATAGCTTTGTGAGGCATATGGTTTTGGATGTAACTCGCACAATTTACTACTTTAAACCTATATTATGGACCCAAATTTTTAGAATATATCATACAATTTACCATCTCTTTCAATGTTCAATTATTCCTCTCTGATACACCATTTTGTTGGGGAGTGTATGGTACAGTGAACTAATGTAGAATGCCATGTTCATTAAAAAAACCTAAATTTTTTTAATTATCATATTCCCTTGATTATCTGTGCATATCTTATTAAGAGGAAGAGATGATTATTTTAAAAAAAATCTTTGAACACCTTAAAGGTCTCAAATACTTCACTTTTCAAAATGAGAAAATATACCCAAGTTTTATGAGTGAAATCGTCAATGAATGTGAGTGCATATTTATCCATTGAAAAAGTATGAGTTGGAAAATACATCAAATCACTATGAACCAACTCTAAGGGTGAATGAGCATGTGTGGCCTTACCAACTGAAAATGGATCCTAGTGTTATTTACCAACTAGACATCTAGGACACACTCCATCAATACATGAGACCTTTGGAAGGCCATTTAAAATATTTTTTGAACTCATTTACTTCATATAAACAAAAATTAAATTCCCTATCCTTTCATCCCACAACTTACTAAGACTATCACCATGTGCTATGAGTGAAGAACCAAAAGTCCTAGAATAAAAATCAAACTTATCAAAAGTGTAGAGTCTTGAAAAATGATCTACTATACTTGTAGCAACTATCTTATTAGGATCAAAACATTATATTATTAAAACATCATGTGGAGTAAACTCCATAGTTTTAGCAGTACCAAAATGACATATTTGATACATAGAGATAAGATTAGAATATATTTGGGGTACAAGTAATACATCATTAAAATAACCATCTTGTTTGCTAATAGTGTTTGATCCCAAAAATTAAATCTATGAAGAGTTCCCCATGACAATTTGAACTCATTTACTTCATATAAACAAAAATTAAATTCCCTATCCTTTCATCTCACAACTTACTAAGACTATCACCACGTGCTACGAGTGAAGAACCAAAAGTCCTAGAATAAAAATCAAACTTATCAAAAGTGTAGTCTTCAAAATGATCTACTATACTTGTAGCAACTATCTTATTAGGATCAAAACATTATCTTATTAAAACATCATGTGGAGTAAACTCCATAGTTTTACCAGTACCAAAATGACATATTTGATACATAGAGATAAGATTAGAATATATTTGGGGTACAAGTAATACATCATTAAAATAACCATCTTGTTTGCTAATAGTGTTTGATCCCAAAAATTCAATCTATGAAGAGTTCCCCATGACAATATGTGTACTAAAATCTATAATATAATTCAAGAGATCCTGAGAATGTGTGAGATGATGAGAGGCACCTGAGTCAAAAATCCATTGATCATGAGATGAAGATATAGATATGGTTGAAAGTGCTTTCCCTTTTCTTATATAGTTAGAATATGGAGAAGACACATAAATATTGTGTTGTTTCAATGCTTCATATAATGTTTTCATCTCCTTAAAACATCTACTTTCATTATGATTTGGACCACCATAAAAGTTACAAGGACCAAAAGTTTTCTTCTTTTTCTTAAAAACTCTTTGTTTTTAGAAGATTGAGGAGGCTATGTAGTGGTGTCTATAGGTTTATTGAAATATGGTGGCCTCTAATTGTATTTAGGTGAAGGTTTTACCTTTTAGGTGTTAACCACTCAGGCATGACTAGATTTAGATAGAGCATCTAGGGGCAATTGTTATGTTTGCTCTCTAGTTAATCTTTCATAAAAAACTTCAAAAGAAGGCCATTTAAATTCATCACCTAATGTATCCATCATGGTATAAAAGGTATAGGAAAATACACTATATGGTCCTTTCAATTTAGACAAAATCATGAAGATGCACTCCTTATCATTTTTATCCTTATCACTAGATTTCAATCATGACCTAATAAATTTTAATTTCTTCAAGAATTCATCTATAGAAGGGAAATTTAATGGAGATAAAACCCTTAATTCCACATCTAATTGTAACATTTTGAATTCGTTTATTTTTCCAAATAGTTTTTTAAACTTATCCCGTACCTCTTTTGGTGTTTTGGCATCTACAATGTGGAATTGAATACTATCTGAAATGTTGAGGCCAATCAATCCAAGAGCCTCATCCTGCTTGTAACCATATGCATATTTGTCTTTTTTAGAGGTGAATGTCGCAACTATGTTGTTGTAAAAAATCCTCCATAGGCTCTTTGATTGAAGTAGTTATTACATGTTTGGATTCCAATCATGGTAATTTGTGGATTTTAAAGGTTCACACAATTGAGATTCCAATCCTAAAGAGGAAGATGACGTTGATAAAAATGACCTAGACATTCTTTATATAACTTTTCTTCACAAAAAAGCCCTCCCATTATAATTTAACATCTCCAGACAAGATTTTTACCCTTATAATCTTTTCAAAGATATTATTATTTATTTTTGGAATAAAACAATTACTTTGTTAAAAATATGGGTAATGGTATTTGACCCCAAGACCTCTTATGACATCAGATCCTTAATAAAATTCTATTTTCCACTATAGCAAAGTCAATTTTGAGAATATAAAACAAAAGACCTAATTTTAAACCACTTAATGAGATAAAGATAAAAAAATAACTCACATGTGTGAGAGGGAAGATGAAAATGTTAGATTTATTAGGAAATAATTCCTTAATCCAATAGAAAAATTGCTTTGAGATTTCAATAAAAAATTGCCAAGACCCTTCAAATGCTTTCACATTGGCTTTGCAAAATCTTCCCAAAAATTCATATAACCTCATGCACTTCTGAAAATTCTTGATGGAAATGAAATATGGGAATGTCTACTACCTTATCCAAATATCATATTGTAATTTTGAAAAGTGTACATCCTCGAACTAAGAGAAAACCATATGGATCTGTTGAAGGAAAAAATAGATTACAAATTCAAAAGTAGAACATGTCAAAGAGTTGTATGGATTAAATTTTGGGTGTATAGCCTAGGCTAAGATGGACGGTGGAATAGTCAACTTCCTCACATAGGTATCAATTTTTTAAGATCATACACATACAAACTTATACAATAGAAAATCGTTCAAGTCTTAGAAGCTGCCAATGAAAATAGTTTCCAAATTTTTGATTGAAAAAGCTATATGACTATCTTAGAATTAGAAAATTCAAGTTGAAATGGATTCTTGACTTGATTTCCTTAACCCCTAATGATTTAAATGTAGGATATGGAAATTATATGGTCTAAAATAGTAAAAAAAAGTACAAAAATTCAAAGAAAAAGCTTGTAAACAAGAACCAAATGTGGAGAGAATAACAAATATTGAGAACATAATAGTAAATAATTTTTTGGTTTATGTTAATAACTGATGTTAAAAATTTTTAGGGAAGAAGATATTAAAATGGAATTGCTAGCTCTGAAACCATGAGAGAATAACCAGGAGATACACAAGACCACAATGATTAATCTAGGAGAAAGAACCCACATCAAGAACCTACAAAACAATTCTAGGGAATAAATAAATAGATTTATTCACTCACACACCCAAAATAATAGCTTCCATTAATTCTCTCAAATTTCTTTGTCTATAATCTATTAGATTTACATAAATATAACACAAATAGTTTTTTATGTGATAACAAACTATTTGTCATGAATAAACAAATAGAGAAAACTAAAGATGTTTAAGTTTCAATTATTACATTCAAAATAGTGTTTAAGGAATCTCAATAGTAAAACAAGTTAACCTAGGTAAATAAAATTAACCCTAGGTAATGAATAACTTACCCTAAGTAATACAAACTATTCTTAGATAATCTTAGACATACATTATTCTAACACTTATATAATACAATCAGAGGAATAACCTAAAATATTCTTAAGCATTATTCATGATAAAATGGATAAGATGAAAAATTTCATATCAAAGACAAGAATAACATAATTTTAATAAGTAATATTATGAACATCCCTATTAATTTGAATAGTAAGTTAGCACATACATAATATTGGAGGTTTCGCTGCTTTGACCTACCATTTATTGAATGAGTATTAAAATTCATGATCACATCATTGGATTTGTGTTTGAATAAGATAAAAAAATCAATATTGATGATTATGGTGACTTACCACATATGAGTGAATCATCCAAATATCCATTATATGATACATTATTAATAAATTAATTTTATGAATAATGCAAGGGGTACAAGGAAAAATGTGTTCACTATTTAAAAAATAATGTTAATAGTCTAGAAAATTCATTAAATAAAAAAATATTGGTTTTATACATGTAAGTTGATAATTATTCAATTGAGAAAAAAAAATCTACCTTATTTTCATTTGAGTTCATTTGAATCCATGCTTATAACAAGGAGGGTTTTCAACATTGGATATATAATCTTTATTCTAGTGGGACACACTTATGAAGATATTAAATAGACTTTTGGTAGATTTTCAGCATCATTATGTAAATAAGAAACATTTTATTTACCATATATCATGGAAATTTACAAAAAAATGTCAATATGGGTCAAACACATTTACTCCATATATTATTATATAAATATATAACATCAAGACCTTTGTGGAGCTACATTTTTTGGATGGAAACCACAATATTGTAGTTATTAGAAAAACTCAAACATTTAAGTTTATAGGTTGTGGATAACATTGACATGATGGAATATAAAGCAATAAATATGAAATAAAAATTGCCTTCTCTAATCAAAATATAACATAAATTTAATATTGGTAAACCATATTTTATTTTAAGGAAACAACCACTGACACCCTTCAAATAACTCAAAGAGATGGAAGAGTTCAAACATGTAATACAAGCATATATTATATATTAAGAAAAGTATTATAGAGATGGAGGTTAAGAATAAAGGTTTCCAATAATAAAGTATTGAAAAAAAGTTATGTGTGTTTTGGATAAATCCTTTGTCAATTATATCAATATGTTAGAAGATTGGTTTTGGTCATAAATTATCCAAGAATTGAATATATATGAGAACATATTAATTTTATTAATGAATAAAATTATTTTCTAAATTATAAACATTTAAAAATGTTTCCCCTATAAAATCACTATTTATTGACACCAAAAAACCTCCATTTCATTTTAAAGAAATATAAATTATTACTTAATTGAAAATAAACATGAAATCAATTCCAATTCCTTAAAAAAAAAAAATTCTCAAGATTTTTAAGATGTACCCAAAACTTAGTTTAATCTCAAAAATTTATTTTAATATTACCCATAAATCTTATATCTCAATTTAATATTAAACTATCACTTTGAAAATTTAATATTCCATAATATTATGAAACTCTCACACATCCAAATAGTTATTTTCCTTTTTTTTTTTCCATAATATTAATTTTTTGATTTCTTAATTAAATGTGAAAATTATTTTATATTTTAAAATTCAAATATCTTATTTTATCTGACCATTTGATGACAAGTTTATATAAATTTTATAAGAATAAGTAGATGTGATCATTTATTTATTCAGATGTCAAAATTCAATAACTTGTAAACCCCATGGAAGTCAATTGAGTCTAATGGGGATTTAATGATCCTGCCATTCCATGACTTCGTAATAATTCAATGAATGCAACATGGTTTCTTCATATTATCATAAGACTTATCTTCTCGGTTGTCACATTTGATTTTCAATTTTATTAAACTTTTAATTTTATTGAATTGGAGGAATTCACATTCTAGAGACATCGTAACCAAGTAAACACTCTTATGTAAATATTATATGTTCTGAGAGTTTGAATCAGACACAAAAGGACACTTGTCTCATCTTGATGGGTCACATGAAATCCTTCATTCGTATTACATCCAACACTTTGTGATCTTTATGAATTTGATCCAATTGGAATATGGAATGTGGAAGTATCCTATTGATCATAATAAAGGAAGGCATAATGGAGTAATAATACATTTAAAGAGTACATTTATAAGTTAGGCCATGAGGTATTAAAAGGTCTATGGTTTGAAGGTGATTGGAATTTAATCCAAAAAAATTAAATTTTATAAATCCCATGTATTCATGGGATGCATAGCAAACAAAGCAACCCTGAGGACACTTTGAACTCTATGATTATGAGATGATGAGATATTGACAATTGGATAGTAGATGTGTTTCATTTTTTAATATATTTACTAAAATATTACATTCAAATCATAATAGACAAAATAAAATGGATAATGAATAGATTTATTATTTATTAATAATTTAATTTTTTTTAAAGGGGTGATGTGACAAGGTTATATTTCGAAGTTTTAAAATGTTTTGAAAAGTCATGAAAATTTAATATTAAATATAATTGATTTTAAGAGACTATTAATGAAATAAAAATTTCATAAATTCAAGAGTATTCAAAGTTTTTCAAATAATATTTTAATATTATAGATAAAATGAGAGAGCAAAGATCACTATATCTTCTTCTTTTTGCCCTCAAAAAGAATTTAGAAATAGTGTTTTCTCTCTGGATTTGGTGATAGACAAACATTATAATGCTTTATTAAAGAAATAGAAAAATTCCACATATTGAGCCTCAACAAAGATTCCTTTCAGAATCAAACTGAATACATGGATTAAATAGTTTCACTTAATAGATCTAGTCTATATCTAATTATTGTAAAATTAGATGTATTTTCTTGTATTGACCACTTCTATTATTTTATTACAAAATGTGTAGTGATAAATGATGTTCTTTAATCTTTGAACATGAATAATAAAGTGTTATTCATATTTTATGTTCTCTTTGAAAAAATTACAAGATGCTAGAACCCACCTTTTTTTATAATTAAAAGTTTACCTTTGAATAGATTTAGAATAATGGATTAATGGAATTCTTGAAGGATGGGACCAAACACACCAATAGATGGGTAAACAAATAGGACATAAACACATATAATATTAATATTTTTAGATAGTGAGTAAGATCAAGAATTCTATTAATAAATCAATTATATAGACACCTTAATATCATTAATGTGAATAAATTATGGGTTTCCCTTCTTTCTATGATAATAAATGATCATAAGAATTCATTATTAAGAGAGACAATCTCCTATAATTAAAAGAAACCATTTCATATAATTAAATAGGGTCAAATTTTTTATATGATTTTTTTTTGTTGGATGTCTATTCTACCACTATGAGATCCAATCATCCATACTTTCCTGAATGTCACAATCCCTCTTCAACACCAATACATTTACTATATGTGAAGTTATATGTGTTATAATATCATAAAACACACACACACACACACACACACACACACACACACACACACACACACACACACACACACACACACACACACACACACACACACACACACACACACACACATATATATTTGTATCCTCCAATGTATATGGCTATAAATTAGAATTAAATACCTCTACTTTATAATCAAATGAATAAATATAACAAAGGGATCAGATCATAATGTCACTATAATGATTATAATAAAGGAAATAGTGGTTTGTCATCTCAGGATCCCATATTATGCTCTAGATCTATTGGATGAATAAGAGATTACATATATGTTTGATAAAAGAGTAGGAGGTTTATGTAAACTCAAATATTATAAACCATGGCTAGTGTTGCCCCTTGAGATTGGAAATAAAATTTACAAGATTTGGCCATCTATTTAAAATTATATACACTCAAGTCCTCTATTAATTTAGATGATCATATGTTGAGAAAATATGATCTTGAAGGAAAAGTGAATAAGCATTTGTATTATTTAAGGGGAAAACCTAGTTTGGTTTAGAATCAAAATCCTCATCCTAACGATAGGTATTTTTTGAACCCTAAGTATGACTATGAAGTGATATTAAAATTAAAGGTTGTAGTTCTACTCAAGCCAAAAAGACCATAAACACAACCTTATAAACTATAACAAAGGCTAAAGGTCTAGATACTCTCAAATGAAATAAAGGGAACAACCCTAATATCAAGAGGAAATTATTATAGGATCCACATCCAAATTATCCATATTTTGATGAAGCATGTTCTTTGAGAACTAAAGTTTCATAGGGAATAATACATTCTTCTATTATGTTTATATCTTTGGATATTTCTCCTATTAGTATTGAATTGGATACAAAGTCTCTCTATATTTCCTCTATATCGATTATAATATGTCAAGTTATTTGACCTATCTCTCTAAGTCCTTATATTTTATTATAGTTCAATAAAATGTACACTAGGAAATATGAAGTGTGCCATACCAAGCTAATTTCTTAAACCCTGAAAGATAAACATGAGACATTGGTAGAGACTATTGAGGTAAAACTTGTGTCTAGTACTATTGGTGTAAAAATCATTTATAATTACTCAAGAACCATAATAACACAGCCATAGCCTCATATTTCTTATACATTTCTACACTTTGTTGAATTTCATTTATAGATACACTTAATATTCATTCAAGGTCAATAGTGAATGTGATGCCTAGCCTTCCTAAAAATATCAGTCCCTTTATTTTTTTCAAGGAAATCGAATGACTAATTTTTTTTATTTAATATTTATATTAAATATCAAATGAGGTAAAAATTATCCACTTCATCTCAACTCCTACCACTTCCACTACTCTCACATCACCAAAACTAGAGGTAACTATGGATAATCCAATCTCATTTTCCATTTCTTCACCCATGTTTCCAATCCACATATTCCTATTTCCCTAACCTCTTTATTATGATTAACCCCTATGCATTTAAACCATGCCTCCTTTTGGTTCTCCATCTCCCACACCATCCATTTCCAAATATTTACATGTATCCTCAATACCCCTAATAGTGGATGAAAAAGGAGAGGATTTTTAAAATGATTCAATTTATTGTTTGAAACTTACATAGACTCAAAGACCAAATATGAATCTCCATGTTAACTTAGAGTTCAATTTAATATGTGAAGATTCCATAGGTAAGTTTAAAAGGATAATTACCATGAATTTTATACAAGATCGTAGTCCTACATTATGTGAAATAGAGAAGGATTTATTTTCATTGATTAATAAAGAGAAGAATTAGAGATATGTCTAAAACCTTGGGATACTTTTGTAGTGAAAATGAATTTACAAAAGATCCATAATAAGTATTCAAGTTTTCTAATGAAATTAATAATAATTTTTTCAAAAGTATTAAAAAAATGGTGAGAAAGATTGAAACATAAATTATAATATTTATAGAAATTATTGTTGATAATGTTGAAAATGCATTACATTCAATTTTTAAATCCCTTGTAGTTATTCATGAAGTTAAGTGTAAGAGTGATCGTTTTCACCATATATTTCAAAATTATTTGATAGAGATCACTCGCACGGAAAATATTTTTAAGAATATATATTCAATTATTAATAAATGCTTTTTTATATGGATAAAGGTCATGAAAATGTTGGACATTAATGTGTGCCAGAAATTTACAATTCATATGAAGAAGACATTAGAATAATGATACTAGGACATGAATATTATTATGTCATTTATATAGAAACTCACTAACAATATTTTGGCTTATTTCAAGAAAGTAAATATGCTTTCATTGTATCAACAACTAAATGTGCTTACATTTTCTATTGAATTAGGGGGTATATATGAGAAATTGCATGACTCCATTTAAAGGAAATGTGGACAAATCCAATAGATATGGAGGAAAACAAGTAATTAATTTGATATATCATGCAATAGAGAAGATTGATAAAGTCAATGTAATTAAGCCTTATTTAGTTCCCTCTCTAAGCAATCATGTAACATTGCTGACTCGAGGAGAACTTTGGTTCAAAAATCATGTATTATTAATGTGTCAAAATAGATGAAAAATAAAAATTATTCACTCAAACCTTCCAAGGATGTCAAGGGGTTGATGAGAAACTATTATCTAGTGATAATTAAAAGTGATCTTTGGATTTTGATGTTATTTTTAGGCTTTTTTTATATAACATTTTAGCTTTTATTTAATGCCTTTAGTTTTGACTTAGAGATAAAATTTCATAAAAAATAATTTTTTAATATAATGATGAGTTTATTTTTTATATATATTAAATTTTAAGACTCTTTATTAAAGGAAGGGAAAGTATTTTTAGACTTGGTACACTTTTGAAATATTTTTGAATATTCATTTTAATTTTTTATGTTTCATTTCTCGAAATTTAGATTAATATTTTAAATGCTTTAGTTTATTATGATCTCTATTTAACATTTAATTAATTTATTGTGAATTGTTTATATTAATTAATTAATATAACCATATCTCTATTTAACATTCAATTATTTTAGATGAATATAGTTTTTTTTACAATTCATTATGGTAAGAGTATCATACAATGTAATGTTGTGGATAAAAATCAATTATTACTTAGATTTTATGTTGTGTCTATAAGATCTGAAGTGAATATTAGACTTAATAAACATTAGCATAAATTTCAAAATATCATAAATAATTTCTTTAGTAAAATATATTCAGTATGAAGTCTAGAACTTTATTTTTTTCCCTATAATTCTTCTTTATTTGATGATTTTAAAAAGTATTCTATTATAACATAAAATCATTATGAATATACATGCTTAGATTAATTCTAACTATATATCAGTATAAACTAATTTTATTACAAATAAATATTTGTTAAATAGATAATAATCACATTACTATCATCACACTACTTCTACCATTTAATTATTCATACTATTTCTACCATTTAATTATTCATAAAATTACATGTTTACAAATCATGTTTTAAGTAAGTTTGGTGGTCCTAAAATAAGAAGGTGAAAAATCATCATGTTAAGGTTAGCCACAAACCTACATAAACAAGATGGACACATATAACATGAAATATACCTAAATTTAAATGATAACATAAGAATATCAACCTAGATTTTGAAAAAATACATGATGGAGCAGGTATGGATAATGATTATAAAAATTTAAATGAGCATTATAAAAATAATATATATGACATTTGAATAATAATATGACACTAATAGGTGTAATAGGGCATGGGTTCATCAAACTATGATTTGGTAAAGTGGGTTTACATTAACATCTGCTACACTTAACCACAAAATAATGTTATAATTCTAATCAAAATAGATTTATCAAAATTAATAGTAAAAACAAACCTAATTAAAATAAAGGAATATTATAAAATAATTTAAATATATCAAATTAGAGTTATGATAAAAATAGTAAATTATTACAAATCTATAGACTGTTTTAAGCCAGAATAAGAAGAAAATGATCAAAAAAATGAAAAGAACATAACCTAAATTTTTTTAGAAAAAACTAATAACTTTCATTTTTTTACTAGTGGATTGATATGCTCTTAATAAATATTATAGCTATATTATAAATTTAGGATATGCTTCTTTTCATTGAAGAATTATTCTAATCAAATTTAACAGCGATGATCCTATACTCTTTGGTCTCCAAAAATCTTAATTAATTTTTTATAATTCACTACGAATCTCCAAAAAATTGATATCCTTTCTTAAAATTATAATTATACTTAAATATTCTAAAAAAACCTTAATTTGATGGCTATTCAATAGTCTAACTTAATTAAATCCATGACATTATAAAATATATAAGCTACCACTCAATGTGGTTTAGTAAGTAATCATGTCATGCAAGCCTTAACTTATTTGTCATTTTATTACATGAATGGTTGGAAATGTAAAATATGAAGACTCAAAACAAAACTCTACTTCTTAACTAAAAAGTATGTGTTGTAAAATAATCCATTATAATATATACATAAAATATTATCATCTTCAAAATTTTCTCAATATCCCAAATTCCTCATAATAAAATCTAATAGATTTGTGTAATATGTATAATTTTTTAATACTCTGTTATGATCATTATAATAATTTTTCTTTATAATCCTAAATCAACCCTAAATAAACTTGAATATGTAGTGTTGGATCTAATGTGACCATTCAATAATTCATAGAGATGTTCTTCTTAAATTGATGATCACTACCTTATTTTAATCATGATGGAGAAAATATATTGTATTTTTAATTAAATAGTCTAAATATATTTTGATAAATTTATTCTTTTTATATATTTTATTAAAAACCTATAATAAATTATCAAAAACAATAATGAATAATTTCTTAAGCTGTTAATTTCTTTCTCCATATTTAAAAATGCTAAACTTTTTTTTTAAAATATTTTTAATTTAAATAAAATGAAAATCATTATTCATAGTTTAAAAAATATATTAAAGATTACATTTATATTATCTTGAATTTTAAGAAAAATGTTAAATATAACACCTATATTAACCCAGATTTTAGATTTTGATTAGTTATCAGTATTTTTCATTACTTTGGAAATAAGTCATAATAAAATAATTTTTTTACATTATAATATATCAATTAAGCTGTGTATTTTTTTATAGTTTTCTAATTAATGTAATAATATTAACTATTAAATAATAGCTTTTATATATATATATAAACTTGCATTGATTATCGATCAAATAGGAAACAGACACCGAATAATGAATTGAAACTCTTTAATGATAAATAATGTTGAGTCAAATCACATATTATATAAATTATTGTTCCATTGAATCTCTCAACATCAATTATTTATTCTTAAAAAATGGTTTTATGAAGTTGCTTCAATGCAACTCTTTTCGTTATCTTCAGTGGATAATTTTCCAATAATTATGAGAACAAGTGATCCTGTCACGATATATAGAGTGACATATATTTCATATTTTATAATAGAAACAAGAAAAATACATGTAAAAAATCCTGATTGTTTCATGTTCTATTGAATCTCATTTTCAATTATTAAAAATATTAGAATGCAGATCTGGGGAAAAAAGGGTGAATTATTATGTTGGTTCGAGAGTTTGAAGAGGAATATGGAATTATGGTAAGTGCTGATATGTTTGAAGGTATTCAAAAGAGGCTACTCAATTGTTTAGTCAAGCATTTGGATCATATTTTAGTGTTCTTAAAAATATAAAATAAAACCTTTTAATAATTTTTTGAATTTAGATGTAAACTTGGATTTATTTAAGTAAGGAGAAAATTATAAAGGAAAATATTTTCAAATTGAAGAAGGAAATGTGGAAGGAGATAAATATATATCATATAAAATTCATTTAGGTATTTCATATCAAATTTTGGAGGATAAAGTTTAGTATCGAGGAAATATCATAGAAATGGTTTGATTCATAACCAATTTAAGATGGCATGGTAGAAATTTACTATGATAAACATCTCAAGGAGGTTATAGAGATATGTATAAATGAAGAACTAATTAACGACGCCCAAGATGCTTAAAAAATGAAAACCATCATCAAGAAGTATAAAAAAAATTATGGAAATATAATATTTACAAAAATAGATTTTGGATAATTAGAAAGGGGCAACATTATATTTTCTTTGAATCAAATAATGCATGTTAAGGGGGAATACAATGGACACCTACATACTAATATGATTTTGAGTAACTCAAGAAGGTTATCTACATAATATCTTTTTTGACAATACTTGAAATTGCTCACTCCTTCAAAATTCACATTGATGCATATGATTATGAGCTTAACATATAACTCACAATATATAGAAATCTGGTTGCATATTATTTTCAAATAGTTAGAAACATAGTTCATTTGTACTCCAGCTACAAGAAAGACTTATACACTATTGCAAAATCAATAAAGAAATGTTATCACTACATCTTGGGGAAAGATATGGACATTCATTTTTATCTTGGGGAAAGCGCAAGAATATAAATTTATAACTTAAATCACAACTTTCAATTCCTTCTAAGCCATGAGAATCCATCTACATGGATTTCATGACTAGTTTGTGTATATGAAAAATAATAGTGGCTTATTTATTGTTGCATTGGATATGTTTCCTAATTTTCCATTCTAGTTTCCTACTAGAAGAGCATCTACATGGTGGAAACTACGTTCTCTTTATTTATTTAAGTTTGGGTTTATTATGGCTTGCCAACATTTATGGTTTCTAACTATGACCTATAAATTTTTAACAATTTATCAAAAGCTTTGTGGGACATGATGGATACATAGTTGGATGAGTTGACTACATTTAATCCCTATATGGATGTACAGAAGGAATTTTCAACTACGTACTTGTTCATTTTATAGATATGTATAATAATGCACATCCATGTACTTATATATATATATATATATACATATATATATATATATATATATATATATATATATATATATATATATATATATATATATATATATATATATATATAGGCACACATTTACAATAAATGGTCCTTTACAAACGTGTATTGGGTTTAATTTAGTAGTACCCTTGGACATGTCCTATCATGAACCTTATGACATGGAGTTGTACAAAAAATAATAGGAAATGGAGACATCATATAAGTTTCTACAACACATATAAAACACACATCATTAGTTTAATAAATACTCTTGTACAAAAAATTATAGAGAGTGTCATGATGCACATCGTGCACTTCATAAGGTCAATATAAGTGATTTAATAACTATTTAAAACTATATAAGGAAAGCTTCAAGGGTCCACACCATGACATCAAACCTCTGTGTTATGGTCCATATAAAATATTTCATGTTTATAAAGAGAATGCATTTGTTATATACATAATTCAGTTCTTGGGTTTGCATCCAATATTCAACATGAAAATTTTGAATGCATATTACCCTCCATTGTTTGAGTACACAATAGTACATCCTAAACCCACCAATCCAATATCCAAGGATAAGATTATAGATGTGAAAATAATACACACCCTCTGAGCCACACTTAAGTAATTTTAAATGTATAAGGCATGGAAATATTTTGATTAGGCTAGCTGGTATAACCTTCAATAATTTTAGTTTCAAATATTATAGTTGATGGAAAATATAATGGGAACCAGTTATCCTCAATAAATAACATGCATGTATCTTCCATTTGGGTCACTGTGCTCTTTAATTAGACTTTAGATCTTCTATGCATATGGAATCTCATAATTTTGACAAAAGCTTGTAATATCTATTTGAGTTTCTATGATGCCATGTAACTTTACATGTAGATCCCTTTGTATGTGTATGCATTTTAAAAAATATTCAAGTAGATTATTCACTAGACCATGTCTATACTTTGGACATATCTTGTTGTATCTTTGCACAATATGATAGTATCATGCACACACTTATCATCCATGGATTTGAATTATATTTACATATGACATGCTAACTAGGATTCTAAAAATCTTATGCTCCTAAAGGAATCTTTCATCATCACCATAAACCTTGCAGTCCAACCTACAACTACAAGGATAATTTTAGCTAGAACTTGAACAAAAGATGAACTGCCATGATTATAAATCATCATCACTTCTAAATTATTCTTTTAATGGTTTATATTTTTGCACCATCTATCCTATAAGGGTAAAAGGATAAGAAAATACACACATAGGTCCCGTAAATGATTTTCTTAGCATGATCTTGGTATTTAGCAATCAAACACATTTTTAGCATTATACTCCTTCATTCAATTTAGACAAATTAGTAAGGGCATTTATTCCATATGAAAAAAAGAATTAGTTTTCCTAGACCTATTGGATCTTGTACACATATATACACTCTTTATTATACATATTAAAAATAATTTAAATTTTTACATGTCAAATTTGTTTATATGATTATGGAATTGTATTTATACTTATTAGATTATCTTCCACACACTCTTAAAATCTGTAACTTCCCTCCAAGTGTAGCATTATCCACTCTATCAAGTTGTTTGACACATGGTGTGGATCATTTTAGATCTAGAATTTTCAAGAAGAAATACATTTTCAAAGAAAGAGTAAACATGTATAAAATAAGGATCAAAGACTACTAGATACCTGCTTCTAAGATTAAGAACAAAGTTGAGTTTTATTCAAACATAATCTAAAAGTTGTTAAGGCCTGATAAAAATCGAGGAATTATTTTCATTGTAGTTACCTACGAAGAACACCATGGTTCACATATTATCAATTATGTTAATTCCTATGCTGATATTTTTTAGTTTATATTTCATTTTTATAATTCCTACTTATTTATGAGAACACTATGTAAGTGAATTTGTTTGTGAGTGAAATCTAGATTCCCAAGGATTTATCATTACATGTGAGTGGAGTTTAGTCCAAGTATCCAAAAGAAATAACCTTTCTTCCCTATTTACTTTGATACATGTATGCATTCATATGCACATGCATATTGAGACATTATGTAGGCACTAATTTTGGTACAATTTTTTTTTAATTATGTATTTGTCATATGTTTTTATATTTCATTCACTTGTGTACATTTAATTATTTTTAAAAATATTTCTACATTCATTAAAATTTTATCTCGAAACATCAAGATATTCTTATTTTCATGTTATGTTTGTTATATTTTCACCTTCATGATCCTATTCACCATTCTATAAGTAGATTTATTGCCATTTTTAACTTTTTCCCTTTCTAGGTTAGAATTAGTGATATGCCAATTTTGTGTTAGATAGAATCAGTGACCAATTGAGTTTTTCCCTTCTAGGTCCATTTTATCTTAGCTTTACTTTAAGAACTTTGAATTTCACTTATCATATGATTGGTTAATATTGTTTATGGTTAATTTCAATTTATTAGGTATTGACGGTAATTATAATATCATATATTGATTTATTAATGGGAGATTGAATGGAATTACATTTATCTAGGAAAAAATCATAGTAACATCTCAATTATACATTTCTTGTTATAGGTTGCATGATTACTTATGATTTAAAACTAAATTGTTGTAATACAAATACTTCCACTTAACTATTACACTACAACCTATAAAATATATTCTTAATATATATTAATAATTTATAATGTTAAAAATTATATAAAATAATAATTATTAAATTTGAAGTCTATACATATATATTATAAAATATTAATAATATTTAATTTAAATTTTTTAAAATAATATTTTTTATTATAAATAAATTATAATATAATGATAATGATAAATTTTAAAGTCTTTAAACAAAATTAATTTATAAGACTTAAAAAAAGTGTGAAAAATATAATTTATTTAAAATATTTTCTACAAATTATGATTATTGGCTGTCATTGTTGCTACCGTAAATCTTTGAAATTCACAATGGGCATAAGTATAAAAAGCTGGAAATATATCTAAATAACGATTAATTATAAAAAGGATAAAAATGAGACAAATTTGTGAAAAGTTCATTTATTTATTTTACACTCTTTATGTATTGAAATAATTAAAAATTCTAAGCATAAAAATATTATCTATAATTTGCGTAGATAATTTATTTTATAAGTATTTAGATTTAAAATAAAATCAGCAAGTTCTTGTTTTCGTTATAATTTAAATTATAATTTAAAACATAGGTTTAAGTATGTTTTATATTATTTTATATTTTATTTTTAAAATTGAAAATTTTATATAATTATACAATAAAATGTTCAAGTTTAATATTGATGATATTTTTATATAATAAAATAGTTTTCATTTATTTTTTTAATATATTTATCATCCTTCCAAATCATATATATATATATATATATATATATATATATATATATATATATATATATATATCATTCTATATTTTAAATTAG
Source organism: Torreya grandis (assembly GCA_037957365.1). NCBI lineage: Eukaryota > Viridiplantae > Streptophyta > Pinopsida > Cupressales > Taxaceae > Torreya > Torreya grandis. The sequence continues at coordinate 52,451 of JARHVA010011061.1, forward strand.
ATTTTATAATTATATATATATATATATATATATTTTAAATTATATTTTATAATTTTATATATATATGAAAATCTCAAATCTTTAAAAATAAAAATAATATTATTATATATAAAACTTATAATAATTTAAAATATTTCTATAACCCCACTTTATATTAATTTATACTTATTTAATACATTTATATAAATATAAACTAAGTTGGTCTATACTAAGTAATAGAGATCTTTTTGTTGACTTCCATCTTCGAAAAAATGTTCTATCCATGCGTTCCTTCTATTATATTAACCTTGTCTTATGATTTCAGGACTTTTTAAAGCTAGATATATGTGTTCTTCTCTTTATCTTTTTTTAAGTCTTAAATGTGAATTAAGATTAATATTAATATTATTAAATTTGAATTTAAATAATATTTAAAAATAAATACTAATTATTATATTTTAATTTGTTATTATATAATAAATATAAAATTTATTATTTTATATATTTTTATAATTAAATATTCTTAAATCTTTTATTAAAATTATTTATATTTTTTAATTTTCATTATGTGATTATTAATAGTAATTTAGATTAATTCAAATATTCTTTTGATAACCATTAAAATATATATTACATATATTCCATAGCTTAAAAATTTATAATAGTAAAAACCTTATACTTTATAAAGCTTTTTATTATTAATTAAATGAAACAAATTAATTGATTGGGATGATGACTATATAATACCTAATGGATCTATTAAGATAGATTTGTTTTATATTTGACGCTATCATCATCCAAATAATTTTAGTAGCTTTATTTTAAGTTTCAATTATATATAAAGATTATATTATAATATATGTCTCCAAAATGGAATCATTAAATTAAAAAAACTCTATTTTTAAAAAGATAATTCATGTTCTAATTATATATAAAGAGTATATCATAATATATGTCCCTAAAATGGAATTATTTATAAAAAATAAAATATATCTTTAAAATGGAATCATTTATTAAAAATTAAGTAATTATTTTTAGAAAATAATGAGTAAATATATTGAGTGCATTAATTAGGAAATGAGGAATGATTCTAGTCTCTGAAAATTTGTGTTTGATTGGAGGGATCTCAGAGGGTAATGGGCTCAAGAAGATAGATATTGTGAAGGAGAAGGAGCTTGAGCATTTTTGGGCATATCTTCTTTTAGAGATGGGAGATCAAAAGTCCATAGTTGGTAAGAATCTTAAATTTGATACAAAAGAGAATGATTTTATTTTGGATATCCCATATGCCATTTAAGAAAACACTCAAGCCTCTCTACAGAACTGTCTGCTGGCACATTTCTATGGATATAGGCCAAGAATTGATAGTTATAGAGAATGGGTGGCCAGGAAGTGGAAGTATTTCAGACTTATTGAAGTGGTTTCCATGGAAAGAAATTACTTCTTGGTCTCCTCCTCACTAGAGAACTATGAAAAGGAACTTGAAGGAGCAACATAGTAATTAGTAAAATATTTTCTATCCCTTAGAAATGGAAAAGCTTGGATTGAACCTTGATAGTGACACTGTTATGGAAATTCTTGTGTGGGTTACATTGCCAAGAATCCCCCTAGAATTATGGGAGGAGGAGGTTTTTCTTGGTATTGCACGAGCCATTGGAAAATTGATGTCTATTGACCCAATTACTAAGTCCAAAAGGAAATTGGTTGAATCAAGGCTCAATGTTTATGTTTAGACAAATAAACTAGTTCTAAGAAGTATTATGCTTAACTCCAAATTCAAGAAATGGACTCATAAGATAATTTATGAAAGGGATGAAGTTATTTTACAGGTTGTGATTTAGTAGGTCAAAATGAAAGTTGATGTCCACTTATAAAAAATAAACTAGAGAAGGAGGTGGTTGAAAGTCTTGCTGAGCCCCAAAAGAATCCCCCTATCCCCCTGATGATTAAGGATATGTCCACAACACAGGTTTGAGAATTGGTGTTGGAAAAATGTTAAGTTGGTCTCTGTGAAAATAAAAGGATCTAAAAAAAAATCCAAATAGGTGAATATTTATTCTAAATACTTGAGAAAGTGGTTGGAATGGTTAAATTACTTTTTGAAGAACACATAAAACTCCATTGTCCAATAGAGAAAGGCAAAATGATATATTCTAAGGGTGTAGGGTCTTTTTCTGACCCCTAATTCAGAAGGTAAATGATCTTTTTTGGGAGAGGTTATCATCACGTTCCCCTTGGAAACCTTGCATGACTCTTTCCCCCAAGAAGAAGACTAGAAAATCCCCTAGGGCTCGACACTCAACAAGGAATGCTTCTTAATCAGATTTTGGCTAACAACATCAATCTTCCCTAGATAAATAATAGAATTTTTTAATTTATTAAGGGAACCCCTCCATCCCATGAGGAGAATTGGATAGAGGATAAAATTTTAAAAAAGAAAAGGAACAAAATGGCCTCTGTGAAACAACCCAAAAAAAATTAGAATTCTATATCAGAGTATATTTTTGGATACATGTCAGACCTAATACCTTGCTTCCTGATGCAAACAATAATCATTCAACACACTCACACATGCATAATCATAACTAAAAGAGGTAAACTGAGGTAATTATCTAGAGGTAACTACATACAAAGGGTACTATGTGAAAACATGTTACCTTTATTGATGTTTATGGGGTTTGGGGTGTATCGAAGTATGCATACACAGATAGGACCCAAGTGCCAAATAGACCTGAGTGTCATATTTGGCACTCATTCTTCCTAATAGAACTATTTTCAGGTCCTTAAGCCTAGGTAAATACCTCAGTCTCCTCAATGGGTTTTAGTTCCGCTCAAGTATGGTTATGTTCTTAGGATTAGTTTAACCCAATAGGATAACTCTAACATCCTATGTTATCATTCAGGTTAAAATAGGTTTATGTTAAAAGTATAGGTTACTTTATTTATCCAATATTACAGTTAAACATGATTTTAGATAATTAAATTATAAACAACAACTAGAAATTAATTCAACACATGGAAACTTATGTTAAGTATGTAGTAGAAAACACTAATTCATAAAAGAGAACACAACAAGAAAAAATTGAAACTCAAGGCCTCATAGGCATCTATTAGTGTTATCAGTCAAGGTTTTAATCACCTCATGACCTAAATGACATCACACCATTGCCTTATTAGTTCACACAACACTCAATTAATAAGCATATATGTCATTTGAATAAGCGGACAATGATATAGTATGATCAACAATTTTATTCATTAAATAACTTCCATGTGCAACCTATAATTGAATTAATGTTATGACTTTATATTGTCATAGAAAATGTGATATAATAAGACAAAGAGAATTCAAACGTAATATAAAAAATAGTATCCATTCAATCAATCAGTAATCATTTAATCATTTTTGAGGTTAAGGGGAAGAACATATCTAAGCAATATAACCACATATATATTCTAATATCTTCCAGCTATATTTAGGATTTATTTAAAATTATAAACATTATAACCTTAACCATTCATATATAAAGGAAAGAAACAATCCCCTTTATATAATATTTTCCATCATCATCTCAATACATTTCATCATGTACAAGTATAATAAAACATCATATTCCAGATTTGAACAAATATAATCTAAGCTTGTATTCAATAGATTTTAAATGAACTAGATGCTTTAGAAGTACATGAACAAGATAATATTTCCATACAAAAGAGTGCACATAACTCATATAGACAAAAATTCCACCAAGTTTTAATTTGAGTGGAACCCAAATAAAATGTTGCACTTAAGGAACTTTTACAAATTAATGTTGGGTATGCCATGGTGTAGTAATGCAACAAGTTTAGCTAACAAAAAATGGAAGTAAGCACATGAAGTCCAAAGATATGAAAATCAACAAGCATGTATGCCTCCATCATAAATTTAGATAACATTAAATGAAATAGAATACCATAGTCGACTAATCCATATAGATTTCAAAATCAATTTTATATTAATTTGTTTAAGACTTCCAACTCAATTCCATTACAGGAAGCCTTTTTAAATCAACTAACTCAAAAATTATTCATCATTTCCATATAATGTTTAATATTAAATGAAGGAATGAAAGCAACACTTTCAGATTTAATATATACAATATACATACCTTTATATGCAATCAGGTATGTCTAAATTATGCATAAAGAAAGAGGATTTTATTTATGTTTTTCATATGCACTAGTAGTGGTTGTGATTGGATTAAATGAATAATCCATGCATAACTAAAACATCTAATAAATCTCCATGTTATATACATATTTTAATGATTACAACATCATATATAAATAATTCACAAGTATCCACTCAATTGAATTAATGATAACCAATTTAATTATCAATTAAAATCTATATGCTTCTACATTAATTAAACACTATGTTCAAGACTAAGTAAACATTGACTCATATTAAATAACATGATCATATGACCAAATCGAAGATAAAATTTGATTTAATACTATCAATAGAATACTCTAAGTCCCTTATAAAATATAACATGTATGCTTCTAAGTAACACTATTTATATGACTGAGTAAATATTTACTCATAACAACCATCAGGTAAATATGATCTAATAACAAGATTATATCAAGAAACTAATACTGCATGGATAGAGTTTAAAGGTTACTCTAAATTAGTAACAAACATGAAGTCTATATTACCTTAACAAGATCATATGATTAAATCAAAGGAGTAATTATCGTTAGTTATATCAATATAATACTTTATTAATAATAATAACTATTTAAACATTTAATAACTTAGAATATAAGTGAATTACCTTAAAAATATAAAAATTTCAGCTTCTTACCATTTAATCAATATTGAAGCCTTCCATTCTTTTCCCACATTCCATTAACAATATAGGTTAATAATAACATAATAACCAATATTAAATCAAGATAAAATAGTAACTCTGTCCATAATCAAATAACATTAAATATAATCAACTAAGTAAAGCATGTGTAATAACATAATTAATTCATTACCAACTTACTTCATGTATTTGGAAGATCATCAAGCATAGAGTAACAAGTAACTGAATTAGACAAGCCCTCCCAACCAACCCTATGAGCCCAACCATTGGTGGCCCTTACCACCCCAACCATTAGCTAGATGGTGGTTCCCACAATTAGGGATGAGAAGGGAGTTATGAAAAAATTGGATTTTGAACCAATGGACATCTCAACACATAACATAACACAAATGAAAGATTACAATCACTATTTTGAGGTAAAATGGAAATAACCAACCCATCATCTATATAAAATAGAAGTGGGGATAATTATTTTCAGGCTTCTAAATGTTATAGTAATGGATTGGCGACTACATCCATTTCTATATCTTCCAAAATAACCAACTTGGATCCCTATCCAAGTATGCAATCAGCCTAAGTTGTCCTGACTATAAATTTATAACCCAAGTATACAACATACTAACTAAATATTTAGTTATTTAGGTTATGGTATGGGAATGATGACCCAACAAGAATGTAGTCAAAATAAAAATCACAACATGTAACTCAGTCATACAACATCCCAAACAACGCTTAACTATTCAAATGATACATAAATATTTAAACCAAAATCAATATAAAAATAATCACTACAAAATAACAAACCACTTATAGGTTCAAACTCAAACCCTCATATCCAAATATTTATAAAAAAATTCCAATAGACTATAATTAAAAATAATCAAAGTTTCTAGCATTATATAAATGCTTAATATTCATGCTAAAACCTAATAGAGGCAAGTCAATAAGTCACACACAGGAATATTTCTAAAATGGAAAGTACGTAACTTTCCCACAACACAACTACCTAAAATGTGCCATTTAAATAATATTCAAAAGGCCATTAAAAGAAACATAAGATATATATATATATATATATATATATATATATATATATATATATATAATAAGCTTGATTAAACAAACCATCAATATAACCCAATCAAAGGCTTTATTTAAAAGAACCCACAATTATATATTTATAAAACAAAGTCAAAGAAATAATAAAGAAACCCCATCAAAATCTTTGCTTTATATATATATATATATATATATATATATATATATATATATATATATATATATATATATATATATACACACACACACACATACATATACATACATACATACATACATACATACATACATACATACATACATACATATATATATATATATATATATATATATATTCAAAATGACATATATATATATATATATATATATATATATATATATATATATATATATATATATATATACACACACACACACATATACATACATATATATATATATATATATATATATATATATATATATATATATATATATATACACACACATACATATACATACATACATACATACATACATACATACATACATACATACATACATACATACATACATACATACATACATATATATATATATATATATATATATATATATATATATATATATATATATATATATATATATATATATTCAAAATGACAACTCATCATGCAACACATACAAGGTGCCTCGACCATTTCTAAAATGAACCCAGTTTAATATATTTTTTAAAGAAGCCATTAGAAGAATATACAACTCAACCTCAATACAAACCCATACTCATATATAAAAAAAAAAAATTATAGTCGAAAGAACAGTCAAGAAAACCCCATGAAATTCCCAAAAATTTACCAACTTCAAAATATATTAGTATGCAGCCACGAAAAAGGTATTGAATAAAATAAAATAGGTGGGAATACATTCCAAAAACTGAAGTCAGATATAACTCAACCTTTATAATGTAAAGGACACCATGATTCACAAAATACAAAAAAATATGTATACAATCATTTTAAATACAGGATAAAGCTCATTTTAACAACTCAATTTTTAAATAAACTCAAAAGGACACAACAACCCATATATATATATATATATATATATATATATATATATATATATATATATATATATATATATCTATCAAAGTGCAGGGTTAGTCAATGAACCATTTATTAACTATTCCAATACATGCCATAAAACTTTCAAGACGGGATGATAAAATAAATGCAGGGCAAACATTTAGAAGAAATACACCATGCACACAACAAGAATAATGAAGTCATCGACCCTTCATCCAATACAAAATTGACAACCCCAATTGGGTGAAATAAAATGTAAAACCCATGAAGCTTTTTCAAAAATGCACATAGTCAAACAATAAAATGGTACAAACCAAGATTTAAATGAATATGCAAATGTATAGAAATACTAGATGCTATCTATAACATCTATTTTGAAAATTTACATGCAAAATGTGATTATCATTTTATATCGAGTGCTGCATATGTATCCAAAAGTCCTAAGACTTCTGACTGTGTATGTAGCCTCCATTTTTCTAATATTTTTGCATAAAAAAACAAATAATCAGACACAATCTAGAAAAATGCTTACCTAAAAGCACAAAAGGAAAAATCACACAAAAAATCCAAAAGGATAAAACAATTTGACTAGACCTTATATTTTCTAAGCCGTGATGAAAAATCCAAAAACATGCCTACATTAAAAAACCATTCAAACACCTCTACTATTTTCTCCTTTCTTTTTCCATCTTCCTATTTCCATCCAATCTTTCCATCCACCGCCTAACTCTCCATGCCTTCCATCCAAATCCCCATACCCATTGAAAGATCACACTCAATATGAGGAGAGATCCTACATTAATGCCAACACTTCCCAAAGCAATCTCACCAAATTCTCAATTAATGTAATGATCATCAAACTACCCACTAGAATAGTTGATCCTAATAAAAAATCAACAACTAATAGAATAATCAATGCATAACATAATAAAATGAATCAACATCAATAAAAAATAATTAAAAACTTAAACCCCATTCAAATATTCATGCCTTTGAACCATATACCATGCCACCACATTTTTAACAATGGTCTAGGTAATAGTCTAAGGGGTGGGGTGTCATGGTTAAGTCTAGGTACATATTATACAATCTAATTCCAAGCACTTGAACAAGGCCCAAGGAAGCACGTAGGGTTCATGTAGGCATAGTTTACATGAAAGGAGTGGTGAGTCATTCATGCAGGTGAAAGGAGTTTGCTACGGGCTATAAAACAAGAATAACGTCCAAATCAAGATGAATTGAATCCAACATGCAACAATCAAACACAAAAGTATAAAATAATACACAAACAAAATGCAACAAAGTAGCAATGTCAAGATAATGACTTAACAAAAAAATAGATAAGATGTATAGTGATGGGGAATAAAACTAAAAATCATTAATACATGTCAGACTTGTCTGACTGCTCTGAATTCACTCTAGTACCAAGTGTACCACTATCAACATCAACCTAGATCATAATATGGTACCAAACATAAAAGTACATCAGCAGTACCTAATCAAATAATTAATAAATAATTATATAATTATAATAAAATATCAACTACAATAATAATCTATAAAACCATTAGTGCTAAAACAAAACATGTCAAGTCATCAATCATACAGTCCAAATACCACTGCATCAAGTCCAACCATATAATCCAACTTAATTAAATAAAACAAGAGTTAGTTATACATCAACAATAATAATGTTTTAAAAATGATTTTAGATTATAAAAAGGTTAGGTCGTAACATCCTCCCCCTTGAAAGGGAATTGTCTTAGTGATTTGTCAAACAACCATGCGTAATATTTCCTAAAAAGATGTGTATCTTTCCAAGTAGTGCTTGTTTCACTCAATGGGTCCCATTGCATTAAAAATTGTTATATGTCTCTATTTCATAGCTTGATGCTATAATGGTATAGGATTCTCACTAGTTCTAACTAGATCTTTTCATCTTCTATGACCTGTAAATGAGTCCAATCCAAAACATGAGATGGATCAGGTATGTATTTTATTATAAAAGTGACATGAAGTACATCATGAACCCTTGATAGATAAGGAGTAAGAGCCAACTGATAAAAAACAAGACTAATCTTCTCCACAATTTCGAAGGGCCTAAAAAATATGGAGCTAGCTTGGAAGCTTTACCAAATTTTATAAAACTTTTCTGCAGTATAACATGCAAAAAAACTTTGTCACCTATGTTGAATTCACATGGAGTTCCCTTTTGATCAACATAACTCTTTTGTTGATCCAATTCTACTTTCATATTCTACCATATTAATTCCATCTATTTGTCATATTTCAGCATCAAACCAAGCCCAACAATAACTCTATTTTCCAAGTTATTCTAGGCAAGAGGAGTTTTGCATTTATAACCATAGAGCTTCAAAAAGAGCCATTTTTATTTCAAAATGGTAAGAATTATTATATGCATACTCAACTAAATTAAGGTAATCTTCCCATTTATTTTGTTGATCTATGATGTACATGTGCAACAAGTCCTCAACCACCTAGTTGAGCCTTTTAGTTTGACCATCTATTTTTAACTAATATGAAAAATTGAAATTCAACTGTGTTCGAAAGGCTATAGTCGAAGTAGCCAAAATCTTGAGGTAAAAAATTTGTCACGGTCTGAAAAAATCACTTCAGGTATGCAATTAAATCTAACTACTTTTTTCACAAACTGTTCCACAAACACGAAAGTGTCATCTATTAAATTTCCATCAATGAAGTGACCAAATTTAGTGGCTTTATCAATTACCAAAATAATAGTATCATGTTTGCTGCATGTCTTAGGCAGCCCCAAAATAAATTCAAGTGAGATTACAACCCATGTTTCCCTTGGAATATCATGAGCTTTTAATAGCCCTCTTGGATGGTAATGCTCAGCTTTAACCCATTGGCATTTTAGGCATTTTTCCATAAAATTAATGACATTTTGATTCATTTTGGGCCAAAATTAGAGCCTCAACTCATGTATCATCTTTTTGATACTTGGATGAGCATAATATGGTGTTGTATGCACTTTTTTTAACACAAATTTCTTAAGTCACCTAAATCGGGTACATAAATTTTGTTTTTATGTCTTACAAGGACATTTATTTCAATAGAGAAATAAAAAAATCTCTTTTCTATAGGCTTGTCAACCAACCCTGCTCTTACATCATGGTAGAATTCATCAGCAAGCTATTGTTCAAAAACAACACTTATGAAATTTCCTTGTGAAATGACAAGGCAACAAAGTACATGCATTTGCTAAGTACATTAGCCACATGATTCTCCTTGCCTTTGACATAAGATATGTTCATGTCAAAATTGCTCAAATATTCCAACCACCTATGATGAGATAAATTTAAATCATCTTGAGAGAATAAATACTTAAGGTTACAGTGATCAAATTCACCTTAAAAGACTTTCCCAATAGAAAATGTTTCCATTGTTTAAGTGCATGGACACTGGTAGCAAGCTCCATGTCATGTGTAGGATAATGAGACAAGATAAAAAATTCTCTATCAGCTATTGGGAGGTAGGGGACACCTATGATGGGGATGAGTTGTGTACTGATTGAGACAAGACATAAATGAGACATGATACAAAATTCTCTATCAACATCAACTGTAGGGAGGTGGGGAGACACCTGTGATGGGGATGAGTTGTGTAATGATTGAGATGAGACATAAATGAGGCATGATATAAAATTATCTATTAGCTATGGGGAGGTAGGGATGGGGATGAGTTGTGTACTAATTGAGATGAAACATAAATGAGACATGATATAAAATTCTCTATTAGGGTGGGTGGAGGGGATGGAGATGAGTTGTGTACTGTTTGAGATGAGACATAAATGAGACATGATATAAAATTCTCTATCAAGTGGATAGGGGGGAATAATTCTTTTCATGTTCTTTAAGTTTTTGTGACTCATAAGCCACAACCTTGCCATCTTGAGTCAAGATACCTCCATAACCTTCCTTAGAAGCATCATCCTATACTTCAAAACTACCATTAGGGTCTAGAATGATAAGAATAGGTGTTTTTGCTAGCAGCACTTTCAGATTTGTAAAAGCCTCCTCACATTGTGGCATCCATACAAATTTCTTGACTTTTCACCACAAAGAAGTAATAAGATGGGATAAGCTAGAAATTTTTTCAACAAATCACCAGTAATAACTAGCCAAGACCATGAATCTATGCACTTCATGCATATTTGCAAGAGCAAGATAATCTTATATGGCTTTTAATTTTGTTGGATCTATAGAAATTCCAACCTTAGAATTAATGTGGCCCAAATAAAGAATTTTAGATTCATAAAATGCACATTTGGACAGTTTTCCATACAACTTATTTTGTCTTAGTCTTCTCAAGACTAAACAAAGTTACAAATCCTGTTCAGCTTCATTATTGGAGTAAATGAGAATATCATCAAGAAAAACTAGCACCAACTTATCCAAAAAGTCTCTAAACATGTTGTTCATAAGATTCATGACCGCTGTAGGAGTATTAGTCAAGATAAATGTAGAATTGTGAACCCATAATGTATACCAAGTTTTAAAATCTATTTTATGAAGGTCATCTTCTTTATTTCTCAGATGATGGTAGCCTAATCTCAAATCAATCTTTGAGAAGACAACAACACCTTTCATTTGGTCAAATAAGTCATTTATCCTTGGTAAAGTATATCAGTTTTTTATTGTTACCTTATTAAGCAAGTGGTAATCAATGCAAAGCCTTAACTTACCATCTTTGTTATTAAGAAAGACCATTGGAGCACTCCAAGGAGACACACTTTATTGGATGCTTCTATTGTCCAAAAGTTATTACAAATTTACCTTTAATTCCTATAGGTCAACCATATTCATACAGTAGGGAGATTTAGATGCAAGGGCAGATTTGAACATTATATCATTGGACAAATTAAATTTATTCTTAGTCAATAAACCAGGTAGCTTCTCAGGAAAGACATCCATGAATTATTTTAAACTAGGAGAATCTATATGAATTCATTACTTTTATTTGGGTAATTCTTGTATTTTAAATGCGTAAAACATGTAGCTCTTCCTAACTACCCTTTTCAACTACAAAGCTAAAAGTTTTTTACACATTTCTGGCCCTTGAATACCTTAAAATTTTATAAGTTGTCTAAGGTCATTAATGCACTGCACTCTTTTGACCACACAATCAAGTGTGGATTGATGTTCATGCAGCCAATCCATTTCAAGAATGAGATCATAAGACCTTAAAGGTGTGAGGAATAAATTCACTTTGGTCTTGAAGACACTGAGATCAAGTTCTACTTGTTCTAAGAATTCAAGAATAAACACCTTCTTGCTATTACCAAACTCAACCTCGAAACCTTATCTTATCAAAACAGGTTTAATTTTACATTGTTTAGTAGTAAAAGGAGATATAAAATAATTAGTGATACCTAAATCAATTAAAATAGTCAAGAAAAACTCATTTATTGTACCTTTGGTTTCAATTAGAGTGGCCTACAAGTTGACATTATGATTATCAATAACAACATATACCCTGTGATTGGATGATTGGCCTAATTTTAATTTAGAACAGTCCTTTTATAGTTGTTGTCACCACATTCCTAGAAAACAATAGGTCTAGATGATGCTATCAGAATAGTATTTGATCCCATGGTAGGTACACATTGGTTGTTTTGATGTCATTCCTTAAAAGAACCATATTTAGACAATCCTTGAAACTTGAAATTTTTGTTTTGATTAGAAAACTTATTATTATTATTATTATTATTATTAAGAAATATGTAGTTATGATGTGATTTTTTAAAGTTCTTGTTCATATGAGAAAGACTTTTAGCTTTTTATTGCTAACTGTTTGACTTAAATTCCTATCTTGCCTATTGGTGAGACTTTTTTTTCTTCAGCCCTATAGGTTGATTCAATCGTTGCTACCAACATCCTTGGGTTCATCATATTGACTTCATGTTTCAATATTTCCTTGATCCCAAGTTTGACATAGTAATTTTGGTTTCCTCATCATGCATATAGTTTGGGTAAGTGTACAAAGGTGGGGAACAAAAAAGGGCCTACCTGTGGACATGATGTTTCAGAAATTTAAAATATTTGAGCTTCTATAAATAATTTGAGATAGTTATATTCAAAATTTGAAGATCGTATAAAAACATGAATTTTAGAATTTTGAATCTAGTTTCTAAAAAAATTCTTTGTTTTGAAAAAAAGTTAAGTATAAATAAGTCAAACATCTAAAATTTGAAGAGGACCTCCTATTTTTTTAAAGAAAACATAGTAGATAAATGGTCATTTGGCCCACCATTTTTTGAGAATCATTATATATTGTATGAAATCCTTTGGTGAATATTTAGATAAGATCTTCTAGTGTGTTATGAATTTTTTTAAATATTTTTTCAATAAATATTTTCTTATTATTAATTTTTCAATTAAGTAGATCCTAAAAATTGACAAAAAAAAATGGATAGTTAGCCATGTGCCCCCTAACTACCTCAAAAAAAATGAAAATTGATTTTTTTTGAATATGTGTATAATTAGGCTAGTTTGTTACAATATAATTTGTTTTTCATTTGTATCAATGAAAAATAAAATTACATAAACATGAATAGGCATGTATATGTATGGCATGTAGTGGTTTAAAAAATGTGTAGTTAGAAATAAATATAGTTTGAACCCTTAAAATATCCCAAAAAATATAAAAATCATATATTTGGAAAGATGACAATGTGCTCATCATGAAGATAATAATTTTTAAAATTTTGTTGTTAAATTCCATAGTGTATTTGGTGATTGAAGTTGAAATTTGTTGTTTTCTATCAAAACTCTTTGTCTTGGTTGTAGATGCATAGTCACAAGTCTTTGGATTAGAAATCCAAGCCATTTCCAAGCCTAAAGGCTCAATTTTGAATTTAAATTCAAATAGAACATACGTGTTATTAATGTGTATGTATTATATAGACTGCACACATTATTTAATGCATACAAATTATTTTATAATGAAACCAAAAAGCTAAATTTGGTCTTTGGGTATGTGCTTTTCTTATATTTTGATATTTTGGTCTTTGGTTATGCATTTTGTTTTGTATAAGATGTGGTTTTGAGCTTAATAAACTTGAAATGGTCACATATATCCTTGATGTTGTGCCTATAGTGATGAATATATAGATTATAAAACATCTAAATGCACTAGGGACCTTATTTGAAACCATCAAGGGATGGCTATACTTTAGAAATATAGGGTGGCATTAACCTAGCATTGACCAAGTATGACATATGTATAAGTTACCCTAGATAAAACTCTATTGAGATTATTAAAGATACATTAAAGGTGATAATATCCCCTAAATATAAGACTTGCTTCCCCTCAAGGATGATGATGAGCAAAGGGACCTAGTAATTGGTCATATGGATGATGTTACTCACCTCATATAAATGGATGATCAAAATTGAATACCAACGTGCAAACCCTCATCGAAGGTTTCAAGATTATATATTTTGAATATCTTCAATCATCTTGTTTATATTTCATTGTAATCAGTTTAAACCTTATGTTGTGAACTCAAGAAATTAATATCTTATAATTCTTGTTCTATATTGGGATTTGAGGTTCAGGACTCTATTGCTAAATTGTGTTATCTTCTGGATGTAGGACTTAATATGAATCTACTTTGGGATCTAGAGGTCATTCAATGTAGAGGGATATAAATAATTTAAATACATACATAAAAAACTAATAGCAGTGCTTGCTTAATTTAGATAGGACCTTAAAGTGCTCTACATGACATTTTCTATATAATAATGGCAAGTCAGAGGCTCACATCATGTGAATTATTTACTAGACATGAGTTGATGGGATAGATGTCAATATTTAAACATGTTTGGATTATATGTATGTATGTATGATATTAGTTAATAGGCCTTAATTGGATTAGTTTGAGGTGATGGGACCTATCTAGGTATCAAAGATCATGAGTTCCACTCATGTGAGCTATTAAATATAGAGAGTGCAGTTTGCACATGCCTAGATTTGGCCCTCATGACATCTGAGATGTGTTCAAATTTTTACAAGTGTTTCTTATTGTTGATGGGATCATTGATTACCTTTGATGACTTGACATAGTGGGTCTAGGCCTACCTTATCGGTCTTATCTATTCAAATCAGCCACTTGGTGTAGAGAAGTACACATGGCCATCTCTAATTCGATTAGAACTCCCAATGTGATAACATCTCTGATCCTTTTTGGATATAGAACATGTATATCTAATAACTTTAAAACTTTTCTAGGTGTACTATACCTACATGTGGAAATATTTAATTATATTGGGCATCTTGAGGCTCTGACAAATCTGATGCCTCTAGGACTTGACAAATAGATCTCTAACACTTATATGTGTGTAGGAGATACATGTGGTGAAATCTAATTGGATTGGGCCTCATAAGGATCTGATATCTCTTTAATGCTTCTAGGACTTGACACCTCTAACAGTGTTGACACTTCCTTGGTGATATTTCATTGGATTTGGCCTCCCAAGGCATTGCCAACTCTAAAACTTATAGTACATAAAGTATCTCTAATAGCTTCAACACTTTTTGGTGTATGTGGTACACATGTATCACAATAAGGTTAAATTATAGGGGGAATTAGGGTCAAAATAAGCCATCTATGAGCATATTTTAAATTGTATACATGATGTGATTTGGAGTGAAATTAATGCTACAATGTCATCATGTATATATACAATGAACCAAAGAATTGATTCATTCAATCAAGGAGGCATGTAAGGCTAATTCGAACCCCTTCTTGACATAACTATAAGACCATGATATATGATTTGGGATCAAATTAAGTATGATTCTATCATGAATTGGACCAATTAGTCAATTGGTGTAATTAGGGACATGATTTGGGCAAAATTGAGCTCCTAAACAAAATTTATGGCCCAATCAATTATATAATCTATGCAACATGTATGGCTTAACTGACCTTAATTTAATTAAAAATGTAAATACAAATGCAAATATGGCCAATTTAAACCCATTGAACCTAAATTAGAGTCTACAATGTGATTAAAGGGGTTAAATTATCTCACGTTTCATGACATATTAACTATAAACCCTAATTTTATCACTTGAACATGTATAGCTCCCTTAAATGCTAATTTCATGACATATACACATATACAAACCCATTACACTAAACTATAATTGTATAATGAACATAACCCCTAAGTTCCTTGATTTCATCACAAATGCATAAATTCTTGAATGTGATTAGTGCTAATTTGTGAACCCATTGAACCTAGTTTTACAAGGACCTATGATGGGATTTGGAGCAAAATTAGCTCATTTCACCTTACATATTGATCCTTATTGCATCATATGATAGTTTTATTGCTTCATAGTCTTGTCAAGATTCATATTGCATCATATTGGAGATTTATGTATCATATTAGGGATTTGTGCATCATATTGAGCCTTATTACATCATATGATAGTCTTATTGCATCATATTGGGGATTTATTGCATCATATGATGGTCTTATTGCATCATATGATAGTCTTATTACATCGTATTGGGGATTTATTTCATCATATGATGGTCTTATTACATCATATGATAGTCTTATTGCATCATATTAATGATCCTTATTGCATCATATTGAGCTTTATTGCATCATATGATAGCCTTATTTCATCATATGATAGTCATATTGCATCATATTAGGGATTTATACATCATATTATAGTTTTTTTTGAGTCTTATTACATCATATTGGGGATTTTTTTCATTGAATATGATAGTGTTATTACTTGTTTCTATAGGATATGTCTATACTAGAAGAATGCATGGATTTTATAATAATGTGTATGCATTATTATAATGCATACACATTATTATAATGTGTAGGCATTTCTATAATACACATGCATTACTTAATGTATAGATAAAACTTACTTTTCAACATCTATTTTTGTCCCAAATTGAGATTTATGTCCCCACAAACATTCCTTGTGCACACTCTACATATCCTTTGTGTACATTTTGAAGTACTTTTTTGGACCCCACCTTTGAAAATTTATCAATTATCAAAATGGGTTCTATTTTTCATTCAAGGAAGAGGAAGAAGTTGAATAAAAAAACATCAAAGAAATTAGAAGAGTTGAGAGAAAAAACAAGGTATGAATGCAATCATTTCATTCTAGATAAGGTACAAACACTAACCCTGATGAGCCAAATGCCTTAGATAATGAGGCAATTGACAATAATGAATTGAATAATGATGAAATTGACTATAATGAATTTAATTATGATAAAATTGACAATAATGAATTAGATAATGTTGGAATTTCACATTCAAAGTTTAATGTTTTTTATTTTGTTGATGATGAGCCTATGCATGATACTTTACCCACCAATAATGAAGAAAATTTCATGGAAATAAATAATGATGAAATTAATAATCAATAAAATTTCATGGAAACATATAATGAAGAAAAAAATAATGAATAAAATTTCATGGAAACATATAATGATTTTGAAGCACCCTCTCAATGGATTCCACCATAAACAACTCCTCCAAGAATTGTATGTAGAAAAAAACAAGTACTTAATTGAAGTCGATGAAAATAGTTTGAAAATAATGCATAACAAAATGTCTAACCAACGTTCAATAAGACTAGCTCAATAAATTTGTGATAGTTTTTTCATAGATTGGATTATGATAGTCAAAGATGTTAATTATTTGTTTCATTAATGAAATTAGTTAAGATGATATATATAATGTACACATTAGGACTAAGAACATCTAACATGGATGATTAAAATGATGACATTGTTGAAAATCTACATGATGCATATCATAATGTAGGCCCAATATCATGCAACAAAGATTGTAATGCTGCCTAACGTATATTGACAACTTGTGCAGTACATGCTAAAATAGAGGAAAATGATTGATTTAAAAAACAAGCCAAACACTTGATATAAATAGAAAAACATTAACGAAAGTAATTGCAAGATGTGAAAGACTTAATGAACCCAATACCAAAGAGCTCTGGGCATTCTTTGGTAGACTTCCATGAAAGGATAAGGTTGTAGCTAATGCTTTGAAATACTTACACAATTTAATAAAGATAATACAATAGTTTCACCCAATCCAAGACATGTAGTGAAAAGAAGAGTTGGTTCTCGTAATTGTGAATTGCATATGAAACATTTTTTGGATATCACTCAAACACAATTATACTCTAATTTTTTGGAAAAATGTCCACAAATTTCTATGAGTCAAATATTTTTTGAAATGTCCAAACCTTTTTATGTAAACATAAATCACACATGCACCACGTGTTGTTGTAGACAACCTGTTGAATTTTCAATGCACTATGATATTTTTTTCCATATTAATTATACTTTGCATACTAACAAAAAAATTTAGGAGTGTGGCGTAGAAGTTTTGTTAAAAACACACAGAGAATTTATTCCCAATATTTTTTTGTGAAAGACTAGATGGATAACTATTTTGTAAGAAAGCATGTTTGGATGGAAATTGAAGCATTTATGGTGGATTGCCATAATTAAAACATTGTATCCATGAAGAGTGTACAAGTGCAATTGGAAAGGAATTAATTGGTTTGAGAAAATACAAATCTATGACTTCTCAACTAAAAGATAACAAATAATCTAAAAGGTGTGAGCTTATTATGAAAGAGATACATGTTTTAGAATTTATGGTTGAATTCAGGGAGAAAATTGTTTATGAGTATGCAAGGCACACATATAGGAATAAATGGTTAGATGAACATTCCAAGATAAGAAAGTACACATTCCCACTTTATTCTATTATTTTAGTAGTTGACTTTAATAAAAATTACACATTCAAACCACAAATGGAAGTTCAATCATAGTATTACAACTCATCACAAGTTGTCATATTCATGCACAAAGCACTCATGCATGCACTTAATAGTATAGAAGAAGATCGGAAAATATTAAAGGAGTACCATTTCTATATTAGTGATGAATGATCACATTGTAAAGAGTATGTACAAGCTTGTTATGAAAATTTATATAGATAGTTGACTCAGAGGAACATTAATTTCAAACAACATTACATTTTCTCAGACAATTTCACATCAAAATTTAAGAATGCATGGATGTTTTATTGGTTTAGTAGGATGAAAATTACCATTGGTTTAGAACATATTTAGAGTCTCACTAAGGCTAACCATGGAAAAGGGGAGCATAATGGTGCTTAAGCATGTGCAAAAAGATTTGTTGCAAGGGAGGAGTTAAAATTTGACCATATTGATAATTTGATTGATGCAAAAACTATTGTTGAATGGTGTAATGAGAACATGTGTCATGGTGCTCACACAAATTTTACTCTTTATAGACATTTTTGGTTAATGGAGGAAAAAGACTTGGCAAACTATGAGGATTATATGACTCTAATGGGTTCAAGTGAGCTCCACTCATTTCATAATTCAAATGCAGGTTCTTGGACTATTCATATGTGACACTTGGCATGCTTTAGTTATTCATGAATGGAATCTATTTAGTTTGAGTATGAGTCACAAGAGTGGGTGGATGAATGGATTTCCAGACCTCTAATTCCAATCAAAACATGTCAGGTTCCACCATTACTATGACTTATAGATATGACATCATCACATGACTTTGACCATATATCTAATTTAGTAGAGCCAGCTAGAAGATTAATATTTATGAACTATTTATTCTAATTATTTATCTTAATAGTGTCATTAAAAATTGTTTTTGTGAAGCAGGACGTATTTTTATAGTTATTGCAGATGAGGATAATGAAAAGGGAACAACTTACTACTTATGTCAATGTGTACATGGAAATAAATTGTTGACTTCCCTGGTCATAGATGGAGAAAACATTGACTATCCACTAAGTTTGTGATAGTCACTAGAACTTGGCTTCAATGATATCCTATAAAAAATTCAAATGTATGGTTGTTTGAAGACTTTGAAATGCATAGGAAAGTATTTTATTATTCAAATTTGGTTCTTGCAACGAATATTTAATTGTAAAAATATCATGGGAGGACAAGAAATAGGAATCCATGGAAAGTTTGTGAGTCATCCCATGAAGTTATTATTGATACTATCAAGATTAGAGTAGATCCTAGTGGTTTGTTGGATTAAAATGTGTAGGTATGTTGACTTGTAAAGTGTAGATGTAATCAGTTTTATCAAATCTTTTTGATTTTGTAGGTAGCACATGCATAATTTCACCTTTAAAGCAATTTATTATTTATTTTATAACTTAAAAGAGACATGCCAAAATCATTAATTTTCTACCTCAAAAAAAATATTAGGTGGAGAAGAAGGAAATAAGAGAAGCGTGTCTTTTAGATGAATTTGAAATATTGGGTACTCTTCAATCCTTAGTTGAAGATTTGGTCCAACAATAAAAGTGTATATGTTTTATTATTATTTTTAATAGTTACTTACTAACATTTTTTTTAGGTTAGTGGTTCCAAATAAGCTTCCACCTTCATATGGTTGGCACCATTAGTAAATAATTTCATATTCTTGAGGCTAAGAGAAGCTTACTAAAAGTATTTGGTATTTCCGTGCTCTTGAACAATTTCTCATGACAAGTCTATTTTTGATTTTAGCCTTCTAAACACATAATTTTCCTTTTTTATAATGATCTACATGGCTTATAGCTAAACCAAATGCATTAAAATTGCCTCAAATGGCATTACATACTAATGTTACACACAAAACAAACACACTTTTTAGTGATTTGCATATTTTCATTGGTATGACATTCCTAAACAGTAGTGAAAATGTACTTGTAGGTGGAATTGGATTCATGGTAATTGGATCATGTGTAATTTTACTATATATATATACTCAAAGTGATTTATTTTCACCTACATGTACTAAAGACAAAAACACTAAATGGAGGTCAACAAGTTGTCTCTTCACTACCAAAAAGTTGTATTTTAGGACCTGTTACTATAACTTCTACCAAAAATTTATATAAGAGATGATATAAATTATATTTAGGATGTAGTTATAAGTATTTCACATGCATAATATGGATCTTATGGTTCATCCATATGACTTACAATTTTTTTTTATGCATGCCTGAAGTTAGGCTAAAAATCAACATCTTTCTTGTATTGGGAAGGGCATTCTTGAGCCCAAAAAGGGTGGTGGGTTTGTCGACCGTGCCATATGGGCAGCCATGAACCTAATCCTAGACATTATCCACCCCTATGGACATGTTGGTAGTGCCAATTTTTAGTCAACAAGCACTGAAAATGGAGTTCTTAGACTGTAGCTTCAACTTTGACAACATTCAATGTCAGTGTTTTCATGCTTTTGAAAAGTAGTGAAAATGCACTTGTGGGTGGAATTAGATGTCATAGTAATTGTATCACATGTAATTTTCCTATATATAAATTTTTAAAGTGATATATTTACACATGTGGGTCCCATAGGTAAAGACGCTAGTTAGAGGTCAACAAGTTATCTCTTAACTACCAAAAATTTACTTTTTAGGACCCATTACTACAACTTCTACCACATATTTCTCTTAGAGGTGATATATAATAGAACCAAGGTGAAATTATAGGTATTTCACATGTAAAGGAAAGATCTTATGATTTATTCATATGACTTACAATTTTTGTTTTATGGATGCCTAAAGTTAGGCTAAAAATTAACATCTTTCTTATATTGGGAAGGGTACTCTTGAGCCCAGAATGAGTGGTGGGTTTTTCAAAGAGGCTAGATGGGAGGAAAATAACCTATTATAGGATATTATCCACCCCTTCAAACATGTTTTCAATGTTAGTTTTCAAACAAGAAGCACTAAAAATAGAGTTTTTAGACTGTAGCTTCAACTTTGACAATTGTTGTCATTGTTTATATGCTCCTGAACAGTAGTGAAAAAGCATTTATATGTGTAATTGGATGTCACAATCATTGGATAATGTGTAATTTTAATATATATATTTGATCAAAGTGATGGATTTCTATATGTGGATCCTAAAGGTAAAAATTCTAGTTGGAGGTCATTAAGAAGTGTAATAGGCTTAATAGTCCAAGTAAACCATATACATGTGACTAAAATCTAGTGGCATTAGAATTAGGT
Organism: Torreya grandis; assembly: GCA_037957365.1. Taxonomy (NCBI): domain Eukaryota; kingdom Viridiplantae; phylum Streptophyta; class Pinopsida; order Cupressales; family Taxaceae; genus Torreya; species Torreya grandis. The sequence goes on from JARHVA010011061.1 coordinate 74,537, forward strand.
TTCAATACCTTTGAAAGGTCTTGCCAAAGTGTTCCAAGGGTCAAAAAGCCTTCAGGAGGCTACTAGTTAGTGAAGGATCCTATTAGGCCTTCTAGGCCTAATTAGGCTAAATTGCATACTTATAAATAATGGAAGGATATTGACATTAGCAAGGGAGAAGTTTGTGGTTCACGAGAGATGAGAAGTTTTGGAGGTTTAAAAAATAGGCCAATAGACCTAGATGTCCATTTAGGCCTAATTATGCCTAAATGGCTACCTATAGGTGGTCAAATTTTCTTCAAATATTGGCCAAGGGGTATCATAGACCAAATGGAGCCAAGTGTTTAAAATTATAAGGAGCCCTTAAAATCAATCAAATATTTTATTCTCTCTCCCAAGGTCTATTTTCCTACTCTCTCAATTTTAGAGATAGAGTTTGGGTATGTTTCAGAGGGAATGGAGATAGGATAGGGTCTGCCCCATGGCATGAAGAAGTCCTAGGCACTTTTCAAGATAATTAAAGGCATAAAGAGAAAATTCAAGAGATTATTAATTGTCTTACAGATGATTCTAGCTTACCTTGACTGATATGAGCTTCTTCACTAGTATAAAACCCTTCCCATTAGAAGGAAAGAATTAATCACTTGTTAAGAGGTATCCTCTTTTTAATGTATTAACTCTTCATAATGTATTGACTCTCTCACCAAGGATCTTTAACCATCCTACCCTTTTAAATTTATGTAGAACAATCATAACAATTGAACCCTTTTCAAATTCCTATACTTGTTTGTCATGGCCTATAAATGGTCTCCTTGGTTATTGAAAGCAAAAGATATTTAGAATATCTTCTTTGAACTCTAAGTCCTTCATCACCCTTCAAAACACTCTATGATAATCCCTCTCTTGAAACTTAATCACCGATTTCCTTATTCCTCACAAGATCAATCCTTTACTTGTTCTACACTCCTATAAGACACAATGGCCTAATTGGTATTTTAGGGTGTGGAATGCCAATAGACTACTTCAAACTAATACCAATTCCCTCTAGACCTTTGTTACTTAGTCTTGGACCAACTCTCCCTCTAAACCCCTATTCTCACACTCTTAGAATCCCATTAAGCCTCCATTAGTCTTATGATAAAGTTCAATCTTTAAATCTATACTTGTCCTATTTGTGCCATTCTAAATATTCTTGATTATATTACAACTTATGAAAACACATCATATTATAACTTTCAATGGTTAGGTTTCAATATATGCACACTTCTAGTTCAAAACCTTAGGTATGATTTTACCAGTTTGTGTATAGGCCAAGAGGGTTTAAAATTATGTAGTTCAGTTTTTAGACACCTTCTTGAGTTAATTACTCTTGTATAGACTTTTTCCACAATAAATACACATGTTCAAAACAATATTCTACCTTGATTCTACCTTATAAGGCTTATCCCACTAAGAATGTAGAGTTATAGACCTACAAGAAACTATAGATGACCATAAGCATACAAACATAATTCAAATGAAATCATTGATATTCTTTTTTTATTATAAGGGCCTATTTCCCTTAATACCACTCCATGCACAAGACTTAGAACTGAGATACATGATTAGGTGTCTAACAACTACCAATCTAAGACTGATTTAATCACTAGTATAGGATTCAATTAATGAAAAGATAGGTTCAACACCCCTTACTTATTATTTAATTTGAATTCTTATAGAAACAAAGCTTTTTAAGAATAATAATTTTCAATCTTTATAATTGTATCCTTTGTCATACCAATCTGATTTGCAACATTATCCTAACAAGTTATTCTCAATCTCATAACATTTGTAATCCTTAAGGATACTTCAAAACCAATCATTCATAATTATCTAAACAAAAGTGATTCAAATAAGAATTACTTCATTAGTTTTCTTTATTCATGTTAAAAATGAATAATGCCATGTATGAATGCCATATATAGGCATATAATGTCAATAATACATCATGTCTAAAAACATAGTATCTATTATTGGGTGAATACATCATATACACATGTACACTGCCAAAAATGCATACATTACCATATAAGCATACAAAAACATACATCATTTACAATATCCTAATCATCAAATAGTCTCCCTCTTTTTGTCTTCCTCAAAGAAGACTCTCCCTCGGATGCCCTATTTATATATGGTGATATTTTGAATACTTTGGATTGATCTAAGGATCAACTATGGGTAATATGATCATAACTCATTTATATTCAAACGTATTAAAATACAAAAATAATTATAAAATTAACAAGTATATATGAAACCAAGTTAAGAAACTCATTTTAAACTATAATAAAAAAAATCATTTCAACATGCACTTATTGCAAGCTCATGGTCCTTCTCAAATTTCTATTGACACTTAATTCGGCCAGTGCCAAGTTTAGCTACATGAATATGCATGTCAAATGATGAAGAAACATGAAGAACTACTTCAGTATTCATCTAAATTGGACTATCAAATGTCATATGATAGCTCTTCATACATAATACATTCATGCATATAAGTCATATTTTCCCAAGTATGTAGTAAAATTATTAAAACAAAAGTATTAAATTATAATTCAAAATTACAAGTGAATATGTACCTCTATGAGTACCTATGTAAATGACATTGTAGTAGTAATTCCTAATTCTATCTCAACTAACAATGATGGAAGAGTGCCTACCCTAGTCATCAAATGAACAAACAACCTAATAATTAATAACTTGGGAAAATCAATGATTAAACAAGTTGCTTACAAACTTAGTCTTTCATAAGATATGAAAATATCTAATGAGGTCACAGAAGCATGAATATGATAAGTGGTTATGTGTAATGTGACACGTAACATCACACTAAAAGAAATAAATGTCAGTTTCATGAGGGAGAGTGATAAGACATCCAAGGCAATGATGCATCTCCTACACCTCTTAATGTAGGAGCATCCTATAAACTTGTATATATGGTCCTATAGTTAGTCTTAGAAGGTTTGATATGTGTCAATAAGCCTTGAATGAGGCATTTAGTATGTGTCTTAGGTCATTTATAGGTATTGGAGTGTTTTCCCTCCAATACTTGTCATTTGAATTTTCAAATGTATTTGAGTGAATATTTCCTTAAATTATAATAATAATGTGTATAATAAATTCGATAAGGTCTAATATGTGGATAGGAGTCTCCTATGTTTAGTTAAGGTCATATCTTTCTTACTCATTTAAAGGTCTTAAATGACTTGATAAGTCTTCAAAAATTAGTTTTCCTAATTTGAGACAGGTCTATTAGAGGAATAAGGACTTAAATTAACACATCCTAAACTTGGAGAAGTTTTAAAGAACATGATCAGTTCCAATCTATCATTTGAGGGATGCACAAGATGAAGGAAAAAGTATGAAAGACCAACTTTGCATCACTAGAGGACTGATGAACAGTCTACCATGAGAGAATAGGGGTCTATAATATAGAAATGAGTTATTTTATTATGAATGAAATGAATTTCTTGCTTATATAAATTGTATTACATGTATTATATTGAGATTAATAGAGACCAAGTATTTTTTAATGAGATTTCATGTTATACTAATTAGAAAACCTTTGTTCTATAAATACTTTGTTATTCTCTATCTGTAATAGGATTCAAAGGTCTCATTGCATGTTGAATTTTGTATATGGATTAAAAATGAGTATAGGAAGAGTTGTAGTAACTTTTTAAGGACATAAAATAGGCATTAGTTTATTGAAATATTCTAAATAGGCTATGAACCATCTATAAGAAGCTCTCAGCTTCTGTATTCTATAAGAAACCCAAGCTATAGGTAACCTTCACAAAAGAGACTACAACTTCTATTTGATTCTTAAAATTTAACAAAAACTTGGGAATAGTTAGACAAATAAGCTTAGAATATGATTCCAAGGGTTTTGGATCTAATAAATCCTTATAATCCCATTTATTTAAATATAAGTTTCATGTAAACCTACAACCTTGTATCTACAAGACAATGAGGGAGGATTTATGAGTGAATTGTGTGAAATTGAGTCATTTAATGCAAGTTAGGTGTTGAAAAATCCTTGATACACATATATACATTGGTTTGGATGCTTTTATCACTTTTTTGAGGTGTATTTTGGATTTTTCCCTGATTAAGGTCATTAGGCCTAATTGTTTTACGGCAATGACTTGGTATAGTTGAGGACATTCGTACGAACTATGGTGTCTAAGTTGATTTTTTTTAAAATTTTGATCATGATAACACATTAAATAATTTGATTATATACATTCATTACTTTTTATTCCAACTGAGTATTGGTGTGATAAAAAAACCCTTAGAAATTGTCATTGTGATAAGACAAGTAACCTGTATAGGTGTTTGTTAAGAAGTTTGTAAATTGAGTTTTAATATTTAATACACCTAGAGTGATAGGTTGATTTTATGAGGGACATATATAAAATCTTTTTAAGAGTGTCTAGAACCTTATAAAATAGGTCTCATCAAAATCTAAGTTTCATGTAAACCTGCAACCTTATATCTCTAAGATAATGAGGGAGGATTTATGAGTTAATTTTGTGAAATTGATTCATTAAATGTAAGTTAGGTGTTGAAACATACTTGATACACATATTTACACTATTTTGGATGCTTGTATAGCTTTGTTAAGGTGTATTCCATATTTTGACCTAATTAAATTCATTAGGCTTAATTGTCTTAAGGCAGTGACTTGGTATAGTTAAGGACAATCCTATGAGCTATGGTGTCTAAGTTGATTTGTTTTGAAATTTTGATCATGATAACACATTGAATACTTTTATTATATACATTCATTACTTTTTAGTCCAACTAAGTATTGGTGTGATAAAAAATCCCTTAAAAATAGTCATTGTGATAAGACAAGTAACATATATAGTTGTTTATTGAGAAATTTATAAACCAAGTTTTAATCTTTAAGAAACCCAGAGTGATAGGTTGATTTTATGAGGGACATATATAAAATACTTTTAAGAGTGTCTATAATCTTATAAAATAGGTCTCATTAAAATCTAAATAAATATAATGAAAACAAACCTGAATATTATAGAGATAAGAGTGAGTGGATAATCTTCTTTATAAGTGTGTGATTTTGGTTATTGAAAACATAGTTTTGAATTAGAAATAAAAGAAAAAAAGTTGAGATGGAGGATGAGTTTATTACACTACACCAATCCATGTTAATACATCAAACAATAAAAAGTCTAACAAAATTATATTAGGTATTTTATATTTTCTTATATAAAATCTACCAATGATGAAATTAAGGTGTATGAATATACATTTAGAGTGTACAAGATTCACTCAAAAATTTTCCTATGTAAATGTATATGGTATAATAATGACATGAATAGATGTATTAGTGTTTTTCCAACTATATCTCTCATTAAATTGAAATTTTTATGTCAAAGGTAACGTCTCCTCCTAGAAGACAAATACACACACACACACACACACACACACACACACACACACACACACACACACACACACACACACACACACACGCACACACACGCACACACGCACACACGCACACGCACACACGCACACACACACACACACATTATTAAATTTAAATGTGTAAATTAATTTTTACCTTTTTAATTTGCATATATAACTTAAAAATTTAACATGAAATTTAGATAAAAGATACCTGCATACATGTAGAGACCAACCTATCCACACCAAACTTGTGTGCCAATAACTCATCAGTCAAGACCATATCCTCCAAGCTCCCTAAAGTGTTACCATAATCATTTGAAGGTCTAGTGCATATAACATGACAATATCTACATGGGTGGGGTGGAGAATCTCGAGCATCTATCTCTGAAAGCCTATTCATATGAAGAATGAGTGCATCAGTAAGTGCACTAAGCACATGAAAATTATTGATCTCAACAACCTCCTTCGCCATAGAGGGAATCTCTAGATGAAGTGTCTTTTGGGTAGGGATCCTTATAGGCTGATTAGGTGCATGACATGTACCTAGTTGATCTTGTGTAGAGCCTTTCCCTCAGCCCTAAAACTCACCACAGTCAAAATAGTTTGGAATATCATTGAGAAAAAACTCAAAGTAGAGTTTCCTATAAAAATACAATGGGAAATCATGGTTGTCACATAGTGGATAATCAAACACCATCCACCATCACTCCTAAAAATTGGATTTAATCAAATTTTTTTGGCATATATGGATTAGAAAATGTTTAACCGTTACTAAAAATGGTGCATTGGTGGCTCGGTCAATGAATAAGGCAAAATTTTATTCTTTTTAAATTTATTTATTTTCACCTCATATGTTGACAATTTGCCAACATAGTAAGGCCTAAAACTATCCCTATATGATCTCCATCTATCAATTTGACATGTTATCAAGTCAACTTGACCTAATACTAACTCTAGGGTATTGGCCAAATAGGTGTGGTGGATGTTGGTGGAAGTGGGCTCCCTCATTATCCTAATTATTTTCTCAATTTCAATTTTATTATCTACTATGTATGCAACTATATCCTCCTAAATTCTTGGGAGATCTAGTGGAAATATAGGAGGGTTAGGTGGAGGGTTAGCATGTTGACCTATTGCAAAAAAATTACAAATTAAACTATGCACAAAACAAAAAATTAACAAAATTTTATTTTACTATCACTTACCTCTTCTTCATAGTGGCATCATCAATTTCATGAATGTGAAAGTACAACAAAAAATTTACACTATTGATCTGATCAAAACCAATAATTTCTATACCTATGGGATAAAAATATGAATGGGAAGTAGAACACAAATGGGAGAGGAGAAAAATGTGAATGATAGAGGAGAAAATGAAGTGGTGATTTGGGTTTTTTTTTAATGTTTTAAGGAACATGTATGCATTCCTTGTAATTATAGGAATGTGTACGTGTTCCTATAATTCATACACATTCCTATAATGTGTACACATTTCTATTGGTAAAGGAATTCATATGTGTTCCTTTTGCCAAAAATGTGTACGTGTTATGGCCTAGGTATCTCAATCCATAACGCATACACATTATGGCCATAATGTGTACATGTTATGTGATAATGCATACATATTATGGGAAATATCCATATAATTATCCACAAACGTTTTTCACATACCCATTTACATGATGTATTAGATTTAGAAACTTGTTCTCATACTCAACAACAGACATGTTTTCCTACTTTATAAGCTAAAAATGAGTGATTATTTGCTTCTTATAGTTAGCATTAAGGTATCTTTTATGAAACTAAGTCTCAAAAAATGACCAAGAAATGTTAAATGGTTGATGCCATTTAATGACACAAAGGTGATTCCACCACAATGCTATGTTACCAACCAACTGATAGTATGCCACCATTTCTTTCACATTTAATGGCATGTTATGCAAGTTGAAATATTTTTGCAAGTGTACTAGCCAAGCATAAGTTTCATCACCTAACTCCTTAGTTGAAAAGGTAGGTGGTGGATGCTTCTTCATCTCCTTGATGATTGGGTCAACTATGGTCAAAGGTAGTTCTTGAATTATATGTCCTTCTACTTGTCCCATTTCCAATATGGGTACTTCATCTTGGGCAACCCCTTCAAGATTGTTCAACCTTTGCTCTTGGCTGTCAATATTTCCTTGTAAAGTGTTAATGGATATCAAAATTACTCTAAGGATCTCCTCATGATTGTTAATTAGATTCCCACAAAATTCATTAGCATTTAGAACCTCAATATAGCTATCAACATTATTTATGGGCAACTCTTCTTGGTTACGAATGGGAATGCATCCACAATGACCACTTCCTTATCCTCTACCTCTGCCCCTAGATGGGTTAACATTGAATGGGTTACGACATATGTTGCCACTGTTCAATTATGTTCTAACAATCCTAAGAATTACAAAGTGATAACTTAGTAGATTACAAATTTAAAAAGAAAAATATTCATTCTCAAAGTTCCTTAAATCAAAAAACTGCTCTGATACCATATGAAACGACCCCTAATTTTTTTTGGAATTATATATTAGAGTACATTTTTGGATGCATATTGGACCCAATACCTCACTTACTGATGCAACTGATAGTTTTTCATCACACTCGCATATGCACAAATAGAATTGAAGGAGGTGAATTAAGGTAATTAGCTAGAGGTAACTACATACAATGGGTGTTATGGGGAAGCATGTTATCTTTATTGATGTTTATTGGGTTTGGGGCATATTGATGTATTCATATATGGATAGGACTTGAGTGCCATATGTGGCACTCGTTCTTCCACATAGGACCATTTCTAATTCTTTAACCCTATGTAAATACCTCACTCTCCTTAGTGGGTTTCAGTTCCACTTGAGAATGGTTAAGTTATTAGAATCAATTTAATTTAAAATGATAACTCTAACATCCTATGTTATCGTTTAGGTTAAAATAGGTTTATGTTAAAAGTAAGTTTTAATTTATTGATCTAATCTCATAATTAAACATGATGTCAGATAAGTAAATTATAAACAACAACTAGAAATTAATTCAACACATGCATATTTATGTTAAGTATGCAACAAAAAATATTATTTCATAAAATAAAACACAACAAGAATTGATTGAAACTCAAGACTCACAAGTATCTATTAGTGATATCAACTAAGGTTGTAATCACCTCGTGGCCTAAATATCACTACACCATTGCCTTATTAGTTCACACAACACTCAATTAATAAACATGGATGCCATTATTTGAATAAATGAATAGTGATATAGTATGATCAACAATGTTATTCATTAAATAACTTCCATTGGTAATCTATAATTGAATCCATGTTATGAATTTATATTAGCATAGCGAATGTGATATAATAAGACAAAGAGAATTCAGACATAATACAACCAAGAGTATCCATTCAATTAATCATTAATCATCTAATAATTTATGAGTTTAAGGGGAAGAACATATCTAATTCATATAACCATAGATATATTCTAATATCTTCTAGCTATACTTTAACTTAGGATTTATTTAAAACAATAAACATTATCACCTTAACCATTCATATAGAAATGAAAGAAACAATCCCCTTTATATAATATTATCTATTATCATCTAAGGTAATCCATTTCATCATGTAAAAGTATAATAAAACATCATATTCCAGATTTGAATAAATATAATCTAAGATTGTATTCAATACATTTTAAATGAACCAGATGCTTTAAAAGTATATGAACAACAAAATATTTCCATACAACAAAATTCACACAACTTGTACAAATAAGAATTCAGTTGAGTTTGAAGTTGAGTGGAACCTAAATAAAATTTTCCACTTAAGGAACTTTTACAAATTAATGTTGGGCATGTTGTGGTGTAGCAATGAAATAAGTTCAACTACCAAAAAAGGGAAGGAAGCACATGCAATCCAAAGAGATGAAAATCAGCAAGCATGCATGCCTCCATCATACATTTAGACAACATTAAATGAAATAGAATACCATAGATGAATAATCCATATAGTTTTCAAAATCAAATCTATATTAAAATTTTTAAGACTTCCAACTCAATTCCATTATAGGTAGCCTTTTTAATTTAACTAACTCAAAAATTATTACTCATTTCCATATAATGTCTAATATTAAATGAAGAAATGAAAGAAAAACTTTCATATTTAATATATACAATATACATACCTTTATACTCAACTAGGTATGTCTAATTTATGCATAATGGAAGAGGATTTCATTTATGTTTTCCGTATGCACCAATAGTGGTTGTGATTGGACTAACTGAAAAATCCATGCATTGATGAAACATCTAAGAAATATCCATGTTATATACATATTTTAATGATTACAACATCATATATAAATAATTCAAAAGTATATACTCAATAGAATCAATGATAACTAATTTAATTATCAATTAAAATATATATGCTTCTACATCAAGTAAACACTATGTTCAAGACTAAATAAACATTTACTCGTATTAACTAACATGATCATATGACCAAATCAAAGATAAATTTTGCATTAATACTATCAATAGAATACTCTAAGTCTCTTATTAAATATAATGTGTATGCTTCTAAATAAAACTATGTATATGACTGAGTAAATCTTTACTCATAACAACCATCAAGTAAATTTGATCTAATAACAAGATTATATCAAGAAACTAATACTGCATTAATAAAGTTCAAAGGTTACTCTAAGTGAGTAACAAACATGAGGTCTATATTAACTTAACAAGATCATATGATTAAATCAAAAGAGTAATTCTAAATTAATTATATCAACAAAATGATTTAGTATTAGGAAGGAAAACTATCTAAACATTTAATAATTTAGCATATAAATGAATTGCCTTTAGAAATATAACAATTTCAGCTTCTTACCATTTAAGAAATATTTAAGCCTTCTATTCTTTTCCCGCATTCCATTAACAACGTAGGTTAGCAATAACATAATTAACAAATATTATGTCAATATAGAATACTAATTATGTTCATAATCAAATAATTTTAAACATAATCAACTAAGTAAAGCATGTTGAATTAACCTAATTAATTTATTACCAATTTTCTTCATGTATTCGCAAGATCATCAAGCATGGAATAAAAAGTAATTGAATTGGACAAGCCCTCCAAACTAGCCCTATGAACCCAACCATTGGTGGCCATTACTACCCTAACCATTAGCTAGATGGTGGTTGTGGAAACCAAGGAGGAGAAAGGAGTTCTGATCAATTTAGATTCTAAACCAATGGACATCTCAACAAATAAAATAACACAAATGATCAGAACTCATTAATAACCAACCCATAATCTATATAAATAAAAAATGGGGATAACTATTTTTATGTTTCCAAATGATATAGTAATGGATTAATAACTACATCCATTTATATAACTTTAGAATAACCAACTTGGATCCCTTTCCAAGTATGCACTCAACCTAAGTTATTCTGACTGCAAATTTGTAACCTAGGTATATAACATATGAACTAAATACTTAGTTATTCAAGTATGGTCTAAGAATCGTGACCCAACAAGAATGTAGTCAAAATAAAAACCAGAACATGTAACTCAGTCATATAATATCCCAAACAACATTCAACCATTCCAATGATACACAAATATTTAAACTAGAATCAATATAAAAAACAATCACTAAAAAACAACAAACCCCTTATAGGTTCAAAATCAAACCCTTATATCTATATATTTATAAAATAATTCAAATAGACTATAATTAAAAATCCTCAAAGTTTATAGCATATAATAAACACTGAATATTCATGCTAAAACCTAATAGAGACAAATCAATAAGTCACATGTAGAAATATTTCCAAAATGAAAATCATATAACTTTTCCACAACACAACCACCTCAAATGTGCCATTTAAAAAATATGTAGAAGGCCATTAAAATAAACACAAGGTATACACGCACGCACACACGCACACACACACACACACACACACACACACACACACACACACACACACACACACACACACACACACACACACACACACACACACACACACACACACACACACACACACACACACACACACACACACACACACACACACACACACACACACACACACACACACACACAGAAAATAATAGGCTTAATTAAACAAACTATCAATATAACCCAAACAAAGGCTTTTTTCGAAAAAACCCACAAATTTATATTTATAAAATGCAGTCAAAGAAATAAAAAACAAACCCTATCTAAATATTTGTTTTAAATAAACCATGACATGTGTGTGTGTGTGTGTGTGTGTGTGTGTGTGTGTGTGTGTGTGTGTGTGTGTGTGTGTGTGTGTGTGTGTGTGTGTGTGTGTGTGTGTGTGTGTGTGTGTGTGTGTGTGTGTGTGTGTGTGTGTGTGTGTGTGTGTGTGTGTGTGTGTGTGTGTAAACTTAGTCAACAAATTAATAAGAAAACCTAGTCGATTCAAAATCATACCTTATCATGCAATGCATACAGGGTGCCTTGACCATTTCCAAAATGAACCTAGTTTAATATCTTTTTCAAAGAAGATATTAGAAGAATATGAAACTCAACCTCAATGGAAACCCATACTCATATATAAAAAACAAAACATAGTTGACAGAATAATAAAGAAATCCCCACAAAATTCCTAGAAATTTACCAACTTTGAAATATATTAGCATGCATTAATAAAAAAGGTATTTAATGGAATAAACCAAGTGGGAATACATTTCAAAAATTGAAGTCAAATATAACCCAAATTTTATAATTTAAATGACACCATGATTCATATAATACAAAACAAATATGTATACAATCATTTTAAACAGGTTCCAAAACTCATTTTAACAACTTAGTTTTTAAATAAACCCAAAAGGACATAACAACCTACACACACACACACACACACACACACACACACACACATTTCAAAGGTCAAGGTTAACCAACAACCCATTTATTAAATATTCCAATACATGACATAAAACCATAAAACCTTCAAGATAAGCCAATGAAATAAACATAGGGTAAACATTTAGAATAAATAAACCATGCACACAGCTATAACAATGAAGCCATTGAATGTTCATCAAATATAGAATTGACAACCCCCAACTAGGTGAAACAAAATGTAAAACTCATGAAGATTTTTCAAAAACACACATAGTCAAATAATAAAACATTCCAAACCAAGATTTAAATGAATATGTAACTATATATATAAAAAAGACACTATCTGTAACATCCATTTTTAAAATTTACCTACAAAATACAATTATCATTTTATATCAAGTGTTGGATACACATAAGAAAGTCCTAAGACTTGTGGATGTGTATGCAGCCTCCATTTTTACAAGATTTTTTCATAAAAGATCAAATAACTAGACATAGTCTAGAAAAATGCTTATCCAAAACATAAAAGGAAAAATCACATAAAAATCTTGTAGGATAAAATAATTTGACTAAACCTTATATTTTCTAAGTCATGATGAAAAATTAAAAAATATACTTGTATTAAAAAACCAATCGAACACCTCCACTATTTTCTCCATTCTTTTTCCATCTTCCTACTCTTGTCTAATCTTTCCATCCATCACCTAATTCTCCATGCATTCCATTTGGCTCCCCATACCAATTCAATGCCTTCATTCAATGTGAGGAGAGAGAAATCCTCTTGTATTGATTCCAACACTTCCAAAAGTAATCCTACCAAATTCTCAATTAATACAATGCTCATTAATTGACCCTCTAGAATGGTCAATTCTAATAAATAATCAACAACCAATAGAATAATTAATGCATAACATAATAAAATGAATCAACATTAATAAATAACAATTAAAAAATTAAACCCCATTCAAATATTCATGCCTTCGAACCATATACCATGCCACCACCTTTTTAACAATAGTCTAGGTAATAGTACAAGGGGTGGCGTGTCATGGTTAGGTCTAGGTAGGTCTTAGAGAGTCTAAGTCTGAGCAAGTAAATAAGGTCCAAGAAATTATGCAAGGTTCATGCAAGTAGAGTTTTTATAGGAGTGGTGAGTCACTCATGAAGGCAAAAGGAGTTTTCGACAAGCTGTAAAATAAGCATAATAGAAAGCAAGATGACTTCAAGCCAACATGTGACAAGCAACACAACAGTATAAAATAGTACACAAATTAAATTAAAAAAAATACCAATGTTGAAATAGTGACATAATGAACAAATAGACAATATGTCTAGTGATGGGAAATATAAATGAAAATCATGAATACCTATCAGACTTATCCAACTACTTAGAATTCACTTAGGTACCCAATCTACTACTGCTAGCATTAACCTAGCTCATCAGATGGTACCTACAACCACACAAGTAAATAAGTAGTATCTGATCAAATAATCAATAAATAAATATAGAACTATAATAAAATATCAACTGAAGTAATAATCTATAAAACCATTAAGTGTTGAAACAAAACATGCCAAGTCATCAATCATGTAGTCCAAATACCACTACATCGAGTCCAACCATATAATCCAACATAAGCAAAGAAAAAATTAGTTAGTTATACATAAAACAATAATAATGTTTTAAACAGTATGTCAGATTATAAAAGGGCAAGGTTGTAACAATCTGGGGTCAATACTAGAGGAAGGAAAACTCAAATTTATAAGTAAAAATCCCTAGATAGTGGTAAAGGAAATTCTTAGGGATTGCAGAGGATCTTGAGATGGTCCAAGCTTATATGATCTTCATGAAACTTGTTTTGATGGATCAGGGTCCCTTAAGACCTGTATGTCTTGTTAGGATTTTTTGGGAAGCTATGTTTTAGATGTTCGTTGATTTCATAAGAACCATAGAAGGTCTTCTTTATGATATTGATTCTTTGGTGATTGTTTGGCAATTCAGGTGGGATGTAACATGCACCTAATCCCATTTCCCAAGTGTGTACTTAGTTTTATCTATTTTCACATTAATTACACATATTATATAATTGTTTTTATTTTGAATGACTAGAGAATAGTTCCAAAAAAGGTTCATCGGAAGAGAATTTATTACTCTACCTACACAAGAGGAAATTGAAACATTCTCTGACTGTCCTAGTTGTTCTTGGTTCAAAAATTTAGTTTCAATCTTTCAAAAAATCAATTTTTACTCAAGGGATGGAAGATTTAGAGTGACACTCTAAGCACTTAAAGGAACCTATGAGAGGTGACTATAAACATCCAACCAATATTCCCATAAGTAGGAATCCAATTTTGTATATTCTTGATAAAATTTTAGATGAGACTAAGGAAAAGTAAAACACCTCCTTGGTTGGAAAATTTGTTAGAACTAGGAAAGACAAGAAAGTAACCAAGAATTGGATGAAAAGGAAGTGGATTGGGATTGAATAAGTTAAAATTATTGCTCTTGATAATGATTGTTTGTTGTTTTATTTTGGTCATAGAGAAGATAACATGTGAGTCATTAATGGAGGCCCATGGTTGATGGGAAGGATATCCTCATGCTCAAACCTTGGAAACAAAATTGCTCTCACTTAAATTTTAAAATGTATCAGATTCATCTATGGATAAAACTCCCTATCCTTGCTCCCACATTTTGGATGGATTAGATTTTGGAAAGTATTATGCGAATATTTGGTTCACTTGTATCTATTGACCTATTACCCGCTCCTATAAAAAGATGATTTTGGCTAAAATTTGTGTCATAGTTGTTATGTACTGGACCCTTCCTAAGTTCATTCATTTCATGTCCACTTTTGGACCATAGAGAAAATAAATTATGTTTGATAGGGAATGAAATTTTCCTAAGCTGAAAGAAATTTGGTCATCTCAATAATTTTTACATGGAGATCCAATGAGTTCACAATTATAACCTAAAATAGATGAGTGTAATGCTTATAAGGGGTTCTGTAAGTATGACATGGAAATTTTGGATCTTCTCCTTGATGATTTTTTTTAGAAAATTTAGGTTTCAAAAA